>VZTT01010294.1:0-26681 GCA_013400855.1 Buphagus erythrorhynchus | reverse complement strand
AAAAAAAAAAAGAAAAAAAAAAGAAGAAAAGAAACATGTATTTCTACCACTAACAAGAAAATAAAGTTGCTTTTTTTTTGTTGTTTTTTTTGTTTTTTTTTTTTTGCTGAGGCTGTGATTATAATATCCTTATTGGGCTCTGGCTTGCTTCTGTCATGGAAGAAGAAATTCAATGGTCAGAAGAGCATTGTCAGGCCCCCTCCTTTTTCCAACCCTTTGAAAAATGATGCCCACATTTGTGTTAGGAAATACTAGCCAGTTTCATTTTGCATGTGCTCAGGAGAGGGATCAGTATAGAAAACCTCCAAAACCTCCATCTGCAGTGAGGTTGTGCTGGCAACTCACAGACTGGCCACTCTTCATGGTGGAGCAGTTTTCTTGCCAAACACAACATTTCTTGGCAGATTTGCTTTCTCAGGGACGCTACGTATCTGCCCTTGCTGATGCATCAGCAGACATAGCTCACTGTAGTGTACACACAGATCAGACAGCAACATGGGAAGTGCAAATCCAGGGCTTTCAGGAAGCAAAGCTTAGAAGGACTCAATTCCAGAAACCTGCCAGGTTGACATTTGAAGGTGGGAGGGGGAGTTAGGGAGAAAACAAACAAAAGCAAAAGCCCCCAAAACCTCAAACAAGAACCAAACCTGAAAACATTCAGAACCTCAAACCTAAATGTGGTGTCCAGCTTTGGTTTGTTTCTTTTCCATTTGAACATAAAGAGGGTAATTTTCTGTAAGTGTGAACCATGGGGTTTCCCCTTTTAAATGGGTATCACAATTTTTTAAATGGAAGCCCTCAAACTGCTGGGGTATGGGTGCCTTTGGCTTGGATCTACCTTTCTTCAGATGCCACATCCACTATCTGTGAGGCCCAGGTGAGGCTGTCTGGACAATACAGCTCCTCCATCAATGTATCTTGTTTTCCACTTAGGGCAAAGACTGAGGGGAGGCCTGAGATCTAAACGTGCTCATCAAAAGCTGCCAGGAGAGACAAAGTAATGCCACAGCACAGGTGCTGTGTTTGGCTTCTTCAGCAGATGTGCCTACTTTCCTCTTCTTCTTGGCTACACTCGTCCTCAATCAAACTCCACTTTGTATTTTTCAAATGGCAGAGGACAAGCTGGGAGCAAAACATCCAGCTACTGTCTGCAAATGCAAGCTTGCACTTTGTACTGCTGTTTTTTACTCTATTTCCCCTATTCTTGTCCTTGGTGCCATCAGTTCTTCTCTTCCTGTAGCCTGAGAAATCTTTACACTGACTTAGCCCTTCAAATCTGACTAAATCTGATTACAGCTTGTTTTCCTGTTGGGTAAACAAGATCACCCCTTTGAGGAGCATCATTAATAACCCCTTTCCACCCAGCTCGCTTCCCTTGAGGCACAACCTCCTGACATCCTTTCTTTAGGTAAATCCTTACAATGCTCACATTAATCCCTTGGCTCTCCAGCTTAATGGCTTTGCCTGTAGCACTGTAAGTGCTGCCTTACTGAAGTCCATTGTCTACATAGTCAATTATCTTATCAAAATAAACCTACTAAGATAGCCAGGCATGAGATGGCCTTGGTAAACTCATTTTGCACTTGATCTCATTTCCCACTTACTGAGGTCAGGCTAGTTGGCTGCTTGGGGATCCCAGCTTACACAGCTCTCCAGCCTTAGTTTCTTAATGACAGCAATGACCTTTGCTACTGGTAGAAAGTCTCACCACTGGACTATGTTTTCCCATGCCAGTTCCTGAATGGGGCAATTATGTTGCCCCTCATTTCCCCTTACCACCACCCACACCCTCTTGAGCAAGGAGCACAAGCAACTCCTCTGCTTTGCTTCCTCCTGGCCACAGCCCAAGGCTCTGAGGGTTCCTCATAGCCAGCCTTGTTTATGGCTGGACACAGTAATGTCAGTCCAAGCGTGGCCTCACAGGTTTCACTATCACAGCCAAAACAACTCAAGCCACGCATGAGCAGGTGACATCAAAGCAGCTGGCATGTCAGGGATAGTCAGTGGGAGAAAATGAAAAGGCTCTGGGGACTGAGGACAGGATAAGCAACATTTCACTTTCCAAGCACTGGTCCCAGTGCAAGCAGGTGACTGAACAGCATGAACAGCATAAACAAAGATCTCACACTCCTCTGCCTCTTACAGAGGAAGAGCTTTTTTAGTGTAACAGCAGCACTGACAGACTGGAGACCTGCACATTCCCCACACCCAGCAAATGTCTGTGCTCACACACAGCCGGAGCCCTGGGCTCATGCTCCTGTCACATCCATGCCAAACAAGGAGCTGTCCTGTGCTCCTGCTGCTGTGGGGCTGGGGTAGAGCACANAGCAGGTGACTGAACAGCATGAACAGCATAAACAAAGATCTCACACTCCTCTGCCTCTTACAGCTCCCCAGCTACTCCAGTGTAACAGCAGCACTGACAGACTGCACACCCAGCAAATGTCTGTGCTCACACACAGCCGGAGCCCTGGGCTCATGCTCCTGTCACATCCATGCCAAACAAGGAGCTGTCCTGTGGTCCTGCTGCTGTGGGGTTGGGGTAGAGCACAGGGATGGGTCTTTGATACAGGATGAAAGCACAAGTGTGTGTCCTGGGGTGACTTTATGATGCTTGTATCCCCAGTTGCCTGTTCTGTTTGTGCTGGATATTAAATTCTGCAACTTTAAGACTGGTTCCAGGAGTGAAGGGGAGAGAAGAGGTGCAGAGTTTGTTATCAGAGACTGCCCTTGCTCCCCAGCATCCTTCACACAGACTGGGTTGTCTGCAGTGGGCAGCAGGAGAGAGCTCTCCTTGGCTTTTAGTTAGTTTTTGGCTAGCTGAGGCAGAGAAGTTCCCTGGACTGTTTCTTTTTTCTTTTTCTTGGAATTGTTTGAACCTGCCCTGGACGGAAAAAACCCAGGAGAGCCCCAGGAGCTCAAACCTGTGTCCCACCAGGCCTGGGCTGTGGCATTTCCCAGCTCTGGAGGGACTGAGAACAGCCTGAGTGAGCCAGGCTGCAACCCATGGAAGGGACTCTGCTCAATCTGTCATCTCTTCGGAGTGGTCAGAGGTTCTGTTGTTTACTATTGTTCATTTTTGTGCTGGGGAGTGCTTTGCCTGTTAAATAAACAGTTTTTTTCCCCACTTCTCTCTGAGGAAATCTTTTCCCAAACCAGTTGAGGGAGGGACTGCTTGAATCTGTTTCCTAGAGGGACCCCATTTGGAGGTTTCCTCCCAAATTTGCCCTGAACCAAGAGAATGTGATTTTCTCCTGTGCTCCAAGCAGAAGTGACTGCTCAGAGGCAGTGCAGAGGCACTGTCATCAGAGAGCTACAGATCACAGCAATTCTAAACCTACAAGAAGGGCAGCATCCTTATTCCCGTGCCTCTCTCTGTCTCTTGGAGTTATTTTCTTAACTTTCAACAACGTGAGGTCTTACACCACATCAAATATGCTTAGCTCTTTCTCCCAACCAGATTCTCTTACACTGCCTTGCAGCTTTGTGCAGTCACATACCTGGCAGATCAGTGGCCATGTCCACCTAAACCTTAAGTGCTAGCTCACTTTTAAGAGCAAGAGGTTTCACAGTTAGCAGCCTCCTTTGACTAGTGATTGCTGTCAGGAGCTTGACTGTCCTTTCTGCTGGACCAGGCTCATCTGGGAACACATCAGGGGACTGATCACAGCATCAGTGTCTTTGGTGACCCCTCCAAAGTCTTCGTTGCCCTGCAAGTTTGGGTGAGGTTAAGCTGGAAGAGCAGAAGCCACTGCCCATGTGCTTGCTCTTCCTTCCAGGAGGACTTTTCCATGGATCAAAACAATGTCACCACGGAATTGCATCACACAAAGTACGTAAATAGAGAAAGGAAACATAGGAAGATATTTTTAAGCCTTGTCAGACCAGTGGATAAAATATTCAGTGATATTGCTCACATGTTCCTCTTCCGTCACAAACCAGCACTTCCCAATTCTCTGAAATTCAATTCATGAAGAATCAAATGCAGAACTAACTTTTCAAATGTCGAGCTTTTTGCTGTTCCTAAGCCCTTTCTCATGAATTCTCATGCCCTTTTGTTCTTCTGTTATATGTTGAAAAGCAGGAATTGCTCCCAAGAACAGCAGTATTACAGAGGGAGCTGATGATGAAATAGCCACAAGAGAAAGACAAGAAAGAAGGCCCTGGTTACAACCCAGCATCAAAGAAATCCCTGTGGTGGAATATAACCACCCAGTCAAATAAGTCAAAGCCACCACAGGGCTTTTCCTAACCTATCATACCTACAATTTTGCCTACTCTCACTTTAAATCATTCAAGCTGAGGAAAGTCATCCTTCAGCCTTCCAGGTCCTGGTACTATAACCCCTCCTCAATAAGTTAATAGGAATTTCTGAGTATCATTCCCATCCACCTGCTTTCCTAAACTTCAACTTTTGTCTCCAACTCTCCCTCCCTCAAGCTTAGCTCTTGTACCTGTATACAACCCATTATTTCCTCAGACATCTTGAACACACTTGCAACTTGCTGGCAGAAGAAAGAGAAGCCCTTATTTACCAACCTTGTTCCTTTCTCATCCTTATTTTAACACTACTTCTATCCTTGCAAAACCAGGAGCCTCAGCAGAGCTTTGGCTGGGATTGGAGGGCTGTGATTTCTGTCCCAGAATACTGAGCTCCTTCTCCTGCAGCTTTGAGCTCCTTGAGCTCCTCATGAGCTCCTTCATTTTCCTTGCACCTGGCACATCTTTTCTACGCTGTGGACTGCAATCATGTTTCCCAGACTGTCTCTTTTCCCACAGAAAGGAGAAACCTGCTCGCAAAGCGGAAACCACATCTCACATTTCAAACATTGCTGCTTGCACAATGCAGGAGGAGCATCACTGTTTCAAAACCTACAGCATGATGAAACCTTCTCCCCTCCCATTGCTAAGCACCACATTCCATTAGGGTTTATCTTCCCTGGCAAGCACCAAGGACCTCCAAGTTTAGCCTGCTGGTGCTGCAGGCTGAGTTGAGAGTGGTTGTAAGGCAGGATTGATGGGCCCCTCTGCTTGCAGGCATGACACACCTCTGATGGGCTCCCCTCCACCCTGATACTCTCTGAAAGGACAGGGACTCAACTGCCAGCAGCTCCTGCAAAGAAAGCACCTGAAGGGACAACACGGCAGGCCCTCAGACACTGCCACCATGCAAGTGGGGAACACAGCACCAGCACACAATCCAAAATGAATTTTAAATGTTCACCTTTTTTCTACCTCCTGGCCTGAAGGCCTAATGTAGTTCTGAGGAAATGTCCTACAGGGTCTCAACCAGTTTGTAGCTTCAGTGCTGCAGTGCTACCCTTCACAGCACCCTCGAATAGGAGCCCTCAACCCTGAGCTCATCTAGAAAGGCACATATTTTTAGTCAGAAAGAATTACCCTTTTTCCCCCAGATTAATGTTAAGGAAAAATCTAAATCGGAGTGCTAACCACAGTGTCCAACACATGGCGGGGCAGGTCAGCAAGCTGCTCCAACATGGTATTTTCCAGAAGGCATATCCTGGCCGCTGGTGCACAGAAGCCTAAATTTTCATTAATAAAAGATACAAAAAAACCCCTAGAATGGTGCAACATGGTGACTGTAACTCTTTGCAGTGCTCAGCATCAGAAGGCCATCTTTGCAAAGGGGGAGAATTGTGCCCACCTCCCCGCACCACAGTCTGAGCCAGAGCAATGCTTCCCTGCAATATCTTGGAGATGGAGGTGCTCCCTGATGGAGAATGCTCTCCTCACCCACTTGGGGACATCCCATGGGACTCACACACCGAGATCCCTTTGGGATCAATGCATCCCTTTGAGCTTGAAGAGTGCTGCTCTCCCCACCCTTGATTTGCAGGCCCCTGCTGATGGTTCCTGCTGCTGCATCATTATCCGCTGTCTGTCTGTGAGGAGCCCTCAATCCTTTTCTCTGACATCTCTTGGATGTCACTTAACTGCATTGCACATCATGTTTTCATTTTTCAGGAAGCTGGGAATTCAGGAAGCTGGAAGCAATTATGAGAATCAAACATCTCAGTGCCACAGGCAATTTTTTGCCAATGTAGAGATGTCCCATCTTCCTTCTCTGTTTGAGGAGCCCTGTGACTTTCCTCTCCGCTTCTCTGTCCTTGAGGCTGGAGCAGAAGCCATTCCTCATAGACAGCTATTCCACAAGACAAAAACAGGAGGGGTTTTCCCTCTCACAGGCCCAAACCTCAGGAGCGAAAAACCCCGCTTTGCTTTTGAGCATTGCACCAACCTGGGTAAATTCAGAGCTGTTCTAGAGAAAACAAAATGAAGCAGAGAAGCACAAAAGGTCATTAGGCAGTGTTGGAACACCAGCAGCTTCTTTTCCCACTTCCTTTTCTGTTACTATTTCTCCTGCTAGATGCTTCTCAAACTCCACATCTGTAGCAGGGCGCAGAGGAGGAGTAGCTCTAGGAATGAACATGGCATGATGAAGCACCAAGGCCACCAGGGCTGATGCTCCCATGCTGACTGACCTGTGCTCTCAGCTACCTGAATTCCCCCAGGGCCCTCTCCAAGCCCCGTACTCTGACTTGCCCCCAAATTCCCCAGGGACTCTGCTCTGACCCAGTGCTACATTTGTGATTGCCCTGAAAGCCCCCGGGGCTGCGGCTCAAAAACTACCACTGCTTTCTCCCATAGGCACCAAGGGGGAAATTTTTGTTTTCCCTCCATATAAGAGGTGCTGGTACCTTCTGGAGTGAACAAGGGCTCTGGAGACCTGGTGTGGAGGTGATTGCCAGCTGGTAAAAATGTTCAGCTTCCACAAAGTGCAATTCCAGCCATGCTCAATCCTGTTTCTTGCTCCTGTGTTGTGCTCCTATCCCTTCCTCATCCATGGACTAGACTCCTTCAGCCACCTAACTACTACCAAAAACAAAAACAAAGGATAAAGCAAGGCAGTGGGATCACAAGGCACATACTGCTGGACATAGCAAAGATCAGCCCTGGTTTGGGTCCCAGGAAGATGATCTGGGCCATGCTGGGGTTGTGGGGAAAGTGTTGCCCCCCAAATACTGAAGGAGGTTGTCTAGAGAAGAGAAGGCTCAGGGGTGACCTTACTGGTCTCTACAACTATCTCTTTTACAGTGTCTTCTACCTTGCCTATAAGAAACAGCCTTAATCTGGGACAGGGGATACTCAGACTAGGTATTAGGAAAGGTTTTTCACTGTTAGGATGGTCAGGAATTGGAATAGATTGCCCAGGGAGGTGGTGGAGTCACCACCCCTGGAAGCATTCAAGAGGTGTCTGGATGTGGCGCTGGATGATGGTTTTGTGGTTAAGGGGTTAAAGTGATTGTGCTGGGTGGATGGTTGGACTTGGTGATCTTGAAAGTTTCTTCCAACCCTGGTGATTCTGTTGGAAATGATGCAACTTCAAAAATTTTTTATGTAACTTTAGTCAGGGGTTTGTTCGCCTTTGCCCAGGGACAGGGGAACTGAAGTTTCTCTTTAAAAGATTCTGTTCAGAGGTTGGGTGAGGTCTGATGAGTTTAACATCTACAGATTGGGTGTTGCCAGAAAATACACAGCAGGTAAATGAACATTAATGAACATTACCCCGGATGGGGTCAGAAACTCGTGGTCTGGGAAAAGATTGATAGGACAACCACAGAATGACGGCCTAATCAGCATCAAAGGTGAAGGGATCAATAACCAAGAGCAGATAGAATACTAAGAATTGTGTAATTTAAGACCAATGAACGTGAATGTCTTTGGAGTTTTTTAATGAGTAAGTATGTGAGAAGTCTAGTAAGGAACCACATATGGTGGAATGACTTTCCCTGCGCAACCCGGACATGAGTGGATGACATAACTTCTACTGCACATCCTGGCCAGAATAAAGTAATGCTGCGTTTTTCTAACACTGAGAAGATGTTGTCAGAGAGTTCCTGTTTTTCCTGCAGTTTCAGCAGCAGTTCTGTGGTTCTATAAGGGGGCAGGCAAAGGAGTAAAGATTCCGGGCAAAGACTGGAGGCTCTGCTCACGCTGCAGCAAGGAGGGGAAACAACCCAAAGGTGAGGAAAACCCTCCCAAAATCTGTCCCCAGCGCAGACACAGAGGGGGATCCTGCTCATCCAAGGGAAATGCTGTCATCGCCCTTTGTTTTTTAAAAAACCGAAACAGTCCTTTCCACGCAGTCCAGTTCATTTCCCCGGTGCCAGTTCCGATTCCGAGGGCTCAGCGCGGCTCTCCGGAGAGCAGCCCCGAAAATGAAAGCCAGCCAGCCTCTCCCCCTGCGCCGAGCCGGGCCCGGGGGCTGCCAGAGAGCCTCCGAGGGGCTCCCCGGGAGGGCTCGGGGGGCTGCCAGAGAGGGCCCGGGGGCTGCCAAGGAGGAGCCGTGCCCGGCGACACCGCCCCGGGAGGCCGCGGGGGGACGGGCCGAGTGGAGCGGCCCGGGACGGGCTGAACGGGCCGGGCCAAGCGCTGCGGAGGCCGAGCCGCGCCCCATGGCCCGGGGCGGGTTCCCCTGGGCTCCTGGAAGTCTGCTGGAAGTGGTGGCCGTGCTGGCCGCGATCGGGGGGCTCGCTGTGTAAGTTCCCGCGGGGCCCGGAGCGGCCGCGGAGGCCCGGCTCGGGGGGGGCTTCGCCGCTTCCGCTTCTCACAAGCGAAAAGGAGAAGCAAGGCCTGAGTTGGGGAGGGTTTTCGGGCGAGGTTGGTATTTCATGGCTGAGGTACCCGCGGGGTGGGAGCGCTGCCTGTGCGAGCAGCCGCTGTTGCAGCCTGCCCGAGGAGCTTGGCCAAGCTGCAGCGCCGTGCCTGGCCCTGCCAAAGCTGCCAGGTCAGCCAGACCTTACCCCGTACTTTTGTACTTTTGTACCCCCGAGGGTCAGCCTCGCCTTACCCCAGGGTACAAAAGCCGCTAGGTGCTGATCTGAGCTTGCTCATGCACTCAGAAAGGCAGAGAACATGGTTGTGGTTACATATCCTGCGCATGGTTCAGCAGTCCTGCCCTTGTTTGGTCTTTGAGCCGGGTGCGATGTGCAGCATTATGATGGGCTTTGACAGCATCCCAGCAAGACATCTCCAGGTGCCCCTGGCCCAGGGCTGGGCTGCCCATGAGCTGCCACACACTTACCCACCGTAGGTACGTGCACATGGTCCATCTGCTGTGAAGAAATGTATCCTGTGAGTGAGACTTGTGTGCCAGGCAGGGTATCCAGCCTGCTGGAGCTTAGTAGGACAAGTCCATACTGAACTGAGAAAGATTTAATTCTCCTTCTCCTCCTTTTTTTTTTTCATCTTCATAGTGTCTTCTACATTGAAGTAGTTGGATGCAAAATGTGTCCTAAGGAGGTGGAAAACTATGTGGCATCCATAGTGCTGAGTGCAGTTGGTGACACGCTGGGATTTAACAATGGCAAATGGGAGTTCCAGCTGAGTGGCCCAGTCATCCACAAGGAGCTGGCAGAGATGGGAGGACTGGGCAACTTCAGCATCCAAGGTTGGAGAGTCAGCGATGATACCGTGATGCACTTGGCCACTGCTGAAGCCCTGGTAGCTGCCGGGAAAAACCCAAGCTTACCACATCTCTACTCCCTGCTTGCAAGGAACTACAAGGAGTGCATGAATGACATGGAGGGCAGAGCTCCAGGTAACCCCTCCATGGCACTGTCTGGGTAGAGCTGTGCTGTTGCTCATGTCTCTCCTGCAGCTTGGAGTTTGGGCTGGCCCCGGCTCTTCTTTCGGCTGTTTAGAGCGTTAACTGCATTTCACATAAAGGCAAAAACGTTCCACACCCAGTACCAGTTTCAGGATGAGCTAAAGAGAACAGAATAAGGCAAGCTGAAGTGGTTTGGGCTTTTCTGAACTAGGTGAAAAAGATACTGTTTTGCCCACATTTACAAAACATTCTTATGGGTGTGTTTGAGGCCTAGCGTTAGTTTGGGAAGGGTGATGGCTTTTGCACTTGGGATTCCTACATTCAGTGGATAAAAAATGCACATTCAGTGACTGTAATGCACACCCTGAGATGCTGTGTTAAAGCAACACATTTAAACAGAGAATACAGAACCTCTCATCATAAACACAACAAATTACATGTAAAATATATTTAAAGGCACAAACATCCTTGCTTGGAATAATTACACTTATTAAACCCAAAGTCTGCTTGTGGCTAGCTCTGTATGCCTGCTTTCTGCCACAGCACAGTCAGGCCACAATCTTCTTTTCTGAACCCTGTACTTCCATCATCTCTCTTTCCTCTGCATAGACACAGTGGTGCTGAGTTTGTGTCACATGCCAAGACATGTACAACACATCCCTGTGGTTCCTAGTTCACCCAGTCCTCCTGACCCAGCTTTTCCCTGAGGATTCCATCTGTCACTGTGCTCATGGCCCAGGCTCTTCTGGATGCTTGGATTACATTTAAATTGGAGCTGCTAAGGCTGGGCCTCTAATTTGACCAGCACAGGAAGCGTGAAGTATCCAGGAAACACTTAAATTCAGCAGTCCTGTGCAAAGTTTATACAGTGAAATTGTATGTATTCTTAGACGTGCATATTTGGAGTGGCCAGAGTATGTCAAGAGTGTTCTGTCTTGACATTAAACATGGGAAAGGCCAAATCATGCCACTGAGCATAGCGTATTGGAGCTGTGCATTTCCAAAATAAACCAGGTTGGAAACTTGAACAGGAAATTTATTCTGCTTACCTTTCCACCGTGGGCTCCTATCCTTGTGTAAAGAACTAAATTATCAGTCTTCTTTTAACACCCATATTCCCAGTTGCTGGAGTGGCCTAATTAATAAAATGTTTAGGAAGGGGTAATGATGCTTGTCAGGACAGCCGAAGTTAGCAGACCAAACTTGCAAGAGATTCACTGCAGTTTTGGTGAAGCAACATAGTTTAGTTCCCTCAGCCAAGATGGGATAACCACAGCTGGCAGTGAGACAGCACCTGGATGGATTTTCACACCCTAACCTTGGTGACTAAAACCTAAGATGAAAAGGAGATGAACCTAAAATTTAAATGTTAGTAAATAATATCTAAGGATAATAGGGCACCTACTGCCTTCCTTCTGTGACTAAACTGACCTGCAATATGCCCAAAAGTTCCCATTTGGAAGTGAAGAATTTGAAAGCAAACCTGCTCTGGACATTAAGAGGAGTGACAAGGAAAGGTCAGATTATCTAAGTAAATAAAGAAATACACGTTGTTTAGTGGATCCAAAGACAATTTAACATCTTACAATCATAATTGCTTCTGCTGCAGCTACAGGAAAGGCATTCAGCTCTGAGAGTTTAAATCCTGACCCTTAGCACTTTAATCCCCCCTGAAGGGAATACCTAATCCATACCCTGAAAAGCTGTCTGCAGTCTGGAATCTCCATGCCATATTGATAAATCCTAATGATAAAAGTTGCATGCCAATAACTTCTTTTGGCAGTTCAGAATAAATGGATTTTGACTGAGAACATAACCCACAGTGGTGCTGTTCTGGCCCAAGTACTCACCAGGGAATTGCAGCCCTGAAGGCTGAGAATGGAAAGTTGCTGTTGTAACTTTTTGCCCAACACAGAAGAGATTTCCTTAGAACAGTGGGGGAAAGTCACATTGATGGCTCACAGGAGGGAGCCCAGACCTGAAAACCCAAAGCTGCAGTAACAAAAGGGATTCCCACAACGTTCTGAGTCACAGGACAGCCACAGCAGGGTCCCTCAGGGACACAGCCCCAGGAGAGAACTCTGGGGGTAGTAATTCAGTGACAAGGTAATCCCTACATCCACTATTGCTATTTGTGATGTGCCACAGCCCCATATTCATTGTTCCTTGCAGATTACAAAGCCAATGAATTAAACAACACAAGCATAGACATGCTTCTTTTTTCATGGTACAACTATAGCACTTCTCCAGGAAACCTTCTGCTTCAAAATTGTCTTTTGGTCCTAGTCCTCTCCCTTTGGAATTATTTACCACTGTGTGGTTTGTTTAACTCACCTTTTTTTTATATGTACTGATCAACCCCAAACAACTGTTACTGTCTATGCTCTTGAAGAGTTTGGGTAAGTGGAATGGAAGCTTATCCCAAAAATTGAGTCCAGCTGCTTTGAAACTTTTTCAGGTTGCCCTAATTCACACACTAATTTTTCCTTGTATTTCTTCTTTCCTTAGACCAGTACCATGTTTTGGTTACTTTTAATTTCTTGCTGTTAGTACAAAGGATTCCTAACCAAGATGTGAAGGATTTCCAAAACAATTTCCTAATTAAAAAACTCCCTACAGCAGTTTTTTTTTAAAACCTGTTTTTAAAAAAAGACCTGATGTGATTCCAGCTTAGTCTTCCTAAACTGGCTTTTTAATTTTTAAATATTTTAACTGTTTAAAAGCGTGAGGGATAGTACTTGTAATACTTCATAAATTGTAGGAATCTTAGCTGTCATACACTGCTTTGTTTTACACAACTTTTTCCACTTGCAAGTTATCAGTAGTCATCTCCTAAAATAATATGCACAGGCTTAAAGCTCCAAGCAAATTGTATTGCACAATAACCAGTCTCTTTCAATTTAAAGCTTTGTCATCTTCCTTTTTATTTTAGCTACAAGTAGTGCAAGAACAATCTCACTTTTTATGAAGGACTGAGGTGTGTGGTCTCAACCTGTCAAGACATGTCCTGAAGAAATGTTTTTTTCTCAAAGTTTCAGCAAGAGTAAACTTTGCTTTTGTTAAGCAGATTTTTATTTTAAGCTACCTTAGTCCCTGTGCTCTCTCTCCTCCCCCTTGCTTTCCTGGAATAAGTTCTCTTTTACAGAATATACAAATAGAGTAGTTGGTACAGCTTTTTAAAAATGTGGCTTTGTTTGACAGGTTCATTTTAATGTCCTGTTACAGGTCACTGGGTACAATGCTTGGTATGGTGAGATTTTTAGAAAAATGCCTCAATTTGCTGTTAGTCATCACGAGGTTGGAAATTATGCTGATATCCCTCTTAATAATTTTGATACACAACAGACAGCACTGAATTAGTAAACTACATGAAATTTAGAGGCCTGAACATGTTCCCACACTGAGACATCCTAAAAGCAAACTCACAGGCACTTCAGTTAGAGGCTGATGGTGACTGGTCACAGTAGAGCTAAAGACACTTGGCCCAGCACGTGACATTATTCCTGGCAGTGGCCAGCTGTTAGTTATTTTTAGTACACGTCCAGAAGCCAGTCCTAAAGTTGTGCATGGATTTGGAGATATTTCAGCTACAAGGGTGCTGTAAATGCAGGTAAAACAGGCTGTCATAAACCAAACCCTACTGCCAAACATGTACATGGAAGTGCAGACTTAGTGCAGTGCCTGGCTGTGATTAGCAAGGTCACAGATCATGGGGACTGTGTTGCATCGAAGTGAGATGAAATTGCTTGAGCAGGCTTCTTCCTTGCTACTCTATTTAGTTTGACTTCCAAAGTAACAGAGCACCTCACCTGCAAGTTCATCAGCTACCTGTCCCAGTGAGGGAACAAACTGTAGGAGCAACAGTCTATTTTTGGGGATGTGGTAACAGCCAGCTACTGCTGTTGCCCTGTCTGAGAGAGGACTGAACACACTGGGGTTAGTCTGTTGGGTCCACCTTTGCCATTGTCCAACACATTAAAACTTAAATGAAGCTGCCTGAAACCTGCCTTGATTTACATTCTGCTGGAAAAGAAGTATTTCAGATTGGGACAGAAGAGAAGACTAGGAGAAAAAAGCGAGCTGGAAGAGAATCAAAGATAGTTCTATGTCCCAAACCTGTTTCTTCTTTACACACAAGCATTTGGGCTTAGGTCTCAAAACATTTCAGTCTTGGCTGGGGGCTCTGAAATTTGGGTGTTTTCTTTGTCCTATGAATTAGTCTGAAGAAACAGCACTGGAAGAAGCAGAGTAATTTCTTTTAAAAGTAAATAGAAATATGAAAGATGGAGGTGGGCTTGCCTTATTTCTTACAGTCTTTCTGTAGTTACCTTTCAGTGGCAGTGTTTGGAGATGAACTAGTGAGCTGGACAAACCTTTGGTCTCACCTAGGACCAATGCTCTTCAGCTTATGGAAGAGGAGTACAGTAAAGCCAGTTATGCAGACCATGTTGAGGTGAGAGAGGTGCTACTGGCACCATCAAGGCTTTCTGACAAACTTAAACTGCAGCAAGAGAGAGCTGGAAAACATCTTCTGTCAGTACATTTTCTATTAGTGAGGCAGTGGGAAAGATTCAGAGTGGAGTCTCTGCCTTTAGAAATCCTGTGAAAAAGCAGTTACCTAGACTTGACTTGTTTCAGAGATCCCACAAACCTTTCTGTTTACAGAGAGAGGGGTATCTAGGTATATGTGTATATATCTACTAGTATTTATGTTCTATGGGTAACACAAAATATAATATAAACCATGTCAGTAAATGAGCAGTGGAGTGTTTCCTATCCCCTACACATTTTAATTATTTTCACAAACAAAAACTATCAGGTCTGCTGGGGAGGATACAGGATGCTTCAGCAGTTTAAGTCAGGATACGTATGTGAGCAGACAACTTACGTTTTTAAAAGGAAGCTCAGATCCCTTACGGAAAGCGATGCTTTCTTCCCCACTGCCTTGCCTGTCTTCCCCCGTTCCCAAGCTATCTCCTGCTGATGTTTGTTTCTTCTGTGGGGCTCCGTGGCTCCTGTCTCCAGGTTCCATGTCCCTGGAAAGCACCATGAAGCTGGATCCGGGGCGGCTGAACGGCTGGCGGATCCCGTTCAGCCCGCGGGCGGGAGGCTGCGGGGCCGCCATGCGCGCCATGAGCATCGGGCTGCGCTTCTTCCGCCCCGACCAGCTGGACACCCTGCTCCAAGTCAGCATCGAGAGCGGCCGCATGACCCACCACCACCCCACCGGCTACCTGGGGGCCCTGGCCTCAGCCCTCTTTGCGGCTTATGCAGTGAACAGCGTGCCCCCCGTGGCCTGGGGGAAGGGGCTGATGGAGGTGCTGCCACGGGCAAAAGCCTACGTGCAGGAGTCCGGCTTCTTCGTGAAGGAGAACATGGAGCAATGGTGAGCTGTGCTCCCTGCACCGCCATTTCTTAAAGCCCTTGTATGACAGGGCGAGCTCTGCTCATACTACGGTTTAAGTAATCACATGATGGTAAACTCCTAGGGCAGCACACACCTGCCATAGGATCAAACCTATTCAGAATAGCTTAACTTGGGGGAAAATAAAGGCAGGTTGTGTTTGGGTCATGCAAAAAATGTGACCATTTTTTGGAACAAGTATGAAGTAGGTAGACTTGTCATCTCATGCAACTGTGATCTTACGAAAGATGGCAAGCAGGGCTGGGGGACAGCATCAAGCTTAGGGCTGAGCTCAGTTTGAAAGTTATAATCAAATCTGACTGCCCCTCTGTGTGCAGGGGCTCACACAGAGGTAGAGCTGCTCTGAATTTGGGAGGATGACTCAGTTCTCACTCTGAGCCTTTGAATCCTGCAGGTGCTGGGCTGCCTTCTCTCATGTGGCTGGAGGGAGGGGAAATCTAACTCACTGAAACATGTCCTTGTGCCTCTTACTGTAAATCACGTCCCTAGTTTTGACCAACAGGGGCCGCCTGCCATTTTGCCAAGCCCTGGCTCCGGGCTCTTGACGTGGCGCGTTTTCCGCCGGTGCCCGTGCGGTGCTCAGCTGTGTGCTGCTGCCCTGGGACAACTCACAGCCGCTCCATCCCGTCCTGTTTGCAGGTATTACTTCGAAGAACAGTGGAAAAAGTACCTGGCGGAGAGAGGCATCTCGGATGGGGTCTCGCTGCCCAAGTTCCCCTCCAAGTACGGCGTGGAAGAGAGAGACTCGTTCTACGCGTCCCTGAGCTACAGCGGCTGGGGGGGCGGCAGCGGGCACGACGCGCCCATGATCGCCTACGACGCGCTGCTGGGCGCGGGGCACTCGTGGACGGAGCTGGCTCACCGCGCCTTCTTCCACGGCGGCGACAGCGACTCCACGGCTGTCATCGCCGCCAGCTGGTGGGGCATCATCCACGGGTTCCAGGGGGTGCCCCCCTCCCTCTACGCCCACCTGGAGTACAAGGAGCGCCTGGAGAAGGTAGCTAAGGACTTGTACAGCATCCTCTAGGCCGGAGATGGTGGGGCAGCCCTCAGGCACACTTACCCAGAGGCTGTCCCGTGCTTGCTCGCTCAGTTTGCAAACCCACTGGATTAAACCTCGTGAATGTAAGCCAGAGCCAGACCTGCCTTTTCTCTGTGTGTTGGCTTCAGTGGGGAGGCCACATCGGCACTAGTTTGGGGCTGGTGGTTTGATGGGATCATACAGTGGTCCCCCGAGACATCCCTCCTGTGCTGCATGATGGTTGCACATCATCTGGTCCTTAAGAGGAGCAGGAGCACCCACTACACCCCTGCTGGTCATGCTGCAGCAGCAGGACAGGCAGCAAACCTCAATCAGGCTGCCCTAAACCAGTATCCTTCCCCTACAATGGGAGCAGGGGGCACAAGCAGCCCATTGTGTCTGGGGACAACAGAGCTTTCTTACAAGATTATTTCAGCAGAGGATATTCTGTTTAAAATGAATGTGGAAAAAACCCCCAAACCCAGCCTTAAAAGCTGTGTGAGCAGTGCATTTTACCCAATTCCACACCACTTCTGCAATACAGGTAGGAGTGCATCATGCTACTTCCCCATTTCAGTGAATGTGGGAATTCAGGACTCCTGACCAGATTGTTACTTAAGGCAAAAGTGGGTAATGAGAATTAACAGGTTGCATTTTACATCAGCTTCTGTAGTGAACTATATTCTGCTTTCATCAAGGTTATAAAAGGTAATTTGCTTAACATTTGCTATGCATAATTCTACTGAAATAAGGTTTTTCTTCAAATCCAGACTATGACACAGCAAAGTGCTTTTACTGTTTTCAGAACAATTTCAAACCCAGTGTACCCCATTCAATAAAAAGACCAGACAGGCCTCTGTTAAATGTTATGTTCTATTATGGCATGGGTTGAGGGATGGATGGGATATGAAATCAGAGGTGCCAGGTGTCTGCAAGCTCCAGCTGCAAGAGTGAGATGTGCTACCAATGGTAGGGAGAGAAGTTATTGCACCAAGGAGTAGGGGCGGAGGGTTCCCAAGATGAGGGCCTCAGCACACCTTTATGCTGTGAGTGCACATAAAGGCATAATAAAAGCCCAGATCTGACAAAAACCAGCAGCAATAGGATTCACAATTTCAACACAGTTTACTACAGCTCTTGGGTGTATTGTATAAAACATTTTTTAGTGCAACATAGTACAAAGTTTTTGTTGGGTGGTTTTTTTTTCACCTTTTTCTTTTTTTAAAAATCCCAAACAGGTATTTCCACATCATGCATGGACAGGGTCTCTCTCTTTCTTCTTGGGTTTGTTACAGAAAGTTAGTGCAGAGAGAGTGGTTTGAAAAGCTTTGTGTTAAAACTCATTGCAGAAGAGTCTGCCTTATAAAAACTGAGAGAAGTTTGAGACTGGGCAACACACTGCCAGAGCAATGGAGAAATGTCACCAGCAGGGTACATTCAGGGACCACCATGGGAGTCACTTGCCAGGAAAGCCTGGGCTCTGTGCATGAACCACAGGGCTGAAAAGAGACTCTGTCCACCCAGAGGGGCAGGGCATGGGGCAGGCCTCCAGGAGAGCCCTGCTCTGGGGCAGACACGTTGGCGAAGAGGAGTGTGGCTCAGGTGCAGAGCAGAGCTCTCCCAGGAAAGAATGGCTCCTGCTGACTTCATTCTCTCTTCTTCCTTAAAGCTGAAGTGAGTTGTGGTTCCTGCTCAGGAGCAGTACGTACAGGAAACAGTATAGTTAGGAAACAATACCCACTGGCTGCAGCTGTTTGCACCTCGAATTCTTCATTTCCATTCACTTCTCATCCCACTCCTCTTTTTGCAGACGTCTTTGCCAGAAAGGGAAGACAGGTGTGCAGGTGTGCGATACATACAGATATAGGAGTGTGATTTTATGCATATGCTGGGGCCAGTAAGCAGTTACGTCTCGAGGAGGCAGACTTCACAGAGGGACAAGTGAAACTGGGGCTTCTCAGCAGAAGAAGAAACCAGTGCTGTTCTGGTGGAGGTGCAGAGGTGGCCAACTTCAAACACCTTAGCACGGGACGATCTGCAGCCACATGGATCCTCTCCCACACAGGAGCGAGGCTTCACGGTACAGATCTCCTACCTGAAGCTTCACCACCTCTGAAACGTCAAGGCATCAGGGTCTAACTGACTTAGTGCTACAGAGCATCTGCTGAGGTCCCCTCTGCTCCCAAAGAGCAGTCCGACCATCCAGGACAAGGGCTGTGGGTATGGCACCTCTCACATGTGAAGCAGGGGGGGCTCTTGTGGCTGCACCCATCTGCCCCTGGTTGGCTTCAGCCATGCTGCAAGAAAAGAAATGGCCGGATTTGCCAGGAAGACATCAAGGAAGACAACAAAAGGCCATTTTTGGCAAACATTTTCTTCCGCCAGACGTAACACTTATGGGGGAGGAGGCGGTTTCCTCCACAGGACAGGGATTCTTGGCATTAGAGGGTGCAGGAGGACAGGTGCCTCATGTGGCCAGAGCCCTGGTTTGGTTCACTGGAGCCATATCTTTCACAGAAAGAACAGCATCTCCTGCCACAGCGACTCTTACAAGAGCAGGTGACTTTGCCAGGAGGGGGAGCTTATGGAGAAATGGATTCTCTTCCTGAAGTCTCAGAAACAAATAGCAGATGCACATACACGCAGGGGGAAGATTTCTCTTGGCCAAAGGGACAGGGAAGTCCCCAAGGTGCTGATGTACTGTAGGCCTCTTGTTTTGTTCAGGCTCACACTGGGGAGTAGTGCAGCCACAGGAAAACTTGTGACACACGGTGGTTAACTGCACGTCCTCACTAGTGGCATGTTTGCTACTGGGCTCCTTGGCTGAACCATCCAGGGACTGTGAACCTGACCCATGGAGCTTCTCCTTTCCTCCTTCCTAGAGTCATTACTTTGGTCATGTTGATTAAGCCTCCCATTCCCAAATGACTGGGGCACAGAGGAGATCTGCCTCATCAGAGATGGCAGCATGGACACCAGGGAGGAGCATGACTCTGGTGAGACCATACAAGGACCCTCTTTGCTACAACACCGTCAGGGCTTTCAGGTGTCCTTCCTTCCCCCACTTCAGTTCCTTGGAACAAACTGAACTGCTTTTGTCCTGACCGCAAGCACACACTCAATATTCAGTCTCTCCAAGACCTGGGAACACTCCCAAAAGGTGAATTGCTCCCTCCTGAGAAAACAAGTAAGATGGAGGCAAGAAGATGTGAGGCTACAGCCAGTCTTTGAAATAGACCTCTTGACAGACAGCCCCGTTAACCCCTCTGGGGACAGACTTGGCTTTGTCTGTTTTGGAAAAAGGAGGAGCTAGCTCAGTGCACCTTGGGAAAAGACCTTCTTCACTGTGGCACTGAGTCCGAGAAGGAAAAACAGTCTATTTTGGAAAACATATACATTTACTTCCAAAGAGATCATTCCCGGACCAAATACTCCCGGGGAACTCCACACTGTGTGAAAGGCAGGGAAAGTCTAGAGTTCTTTGAGTGACCAAAAAAGAAATGATAAAAAAGTAACAGCCCAAAAGACAGCAACTGATGTGAGTCAGATTAGTCCGAGAGGAACGTCTGCTATGTACAGCAAGTACCTCTGTCCATTGGGGTGAGGGGCTACGTTCCCACAGGTGCTGGAAGAAGCCTTGGACCTTCCTGCTCCTGCTGGCTGGGCAGAGCTCAGCCAGTGTCAGAGCACAGACACTGAAACAAATGAAACAAGAACAAACCCCACTGTGTTCCTCGGCGTTCCCGGTATACCTCTGCTTCTCTCCCTCTGTGCGTCCCTACAGGTGTCTCTGCCTCTTTAGTCTATGGTTCCCGGGTGGATGCTGAGAACTGGTGGCTCTAGGCAAGTCGGAGAGTAGTTGAGGTGAGGCTCTTTGATCCACAGCAAGGGAACCCCATTCTTGCCCTCCGAGTTCTTGCTGGAGTTTCGGCTCTTGAACCGCACCAGGAGGATGGTGATGATCAAGATGCCAAAGATGGGGAAGGGATAGAAGAACACAAAGTAGAAGAGGGCATCATTGGAGCAGATGACAGACTGCAGTGTGGAGCCTGGAAAGAGACACAGGGTGGTCACATTTCATGGTTTCTCTGTAATCAGAGTATGCAAACTTCCTCAGAAACATAGAAAACCAGATGCTCATTATTCTATGTGAAAGCAGGAGGTGGAGCTCTGGGAAAAATAACAGTGTTAGAACAGAAGAAAGTTGTAACAGGGCATGTCTCAGCTTTATCCCCCCAAGAGTTTTATGAGTGATAAGAGTCCTCCCAGGTAGAGATTTTACAGTATCTTTTAAAGCAGGGAGCCTTGCAAAGCTTGTATTCTCTCTGTGGTGCTACACAAAGGCAGCAGCACCTCAGGATTTCCATGTCCCTTAAGAGTCCACAAAACCCTCACGACCTCAGTTACCTCTGGGGCCTCTAAACCATGCAACAGCTTAAAGAGTTGACGTAAGGAGACTGTTGTGCCACAGCCTATGCTCTTGTGCAGAGCTAATCCAACTGCCTCCAAAGGGGACAGTTAAATCCCAGTGGGTGGCAAGATCTGTCCCCACTGACTCGAGACACACCAGGGACTCAGTACAGAGCAAAGTGCAGTATGGATGCTCGAGGCAGAGCAAGAGCTGGCAAGAACCATTGAGCTGACTGGAAAAGTACCAGCACCACAGACTTGCCCCAGTCCCACTCACTCTTTGGTCTTTCCATCTTGGTTGAACCAAAGATGCACGGGATGCCAGGGCCATGGCATCAAGTTGTCACCTCTTCTCACCTGCATCCTGCACGTGCACAGCGACCATCCCCGACTCCTCCTCGGCCAGCCGGTACCAGACGCCGTTGGGATCCGCCAGCCACTCCTCCACGCGGCACGAGTAGTTGCCCGTGTCGGCACCGCCAGCCTGCAGCACCGTCAGCCGGAAAAGCACCGCCGAGAGCCTCTGGAAGCGCAGGCGGCCCTCCCAGCGACCAGCCTCGGGGCTGAAGATGGCATCAGGGCCCACACTCAGCACTGCTTCCCTCTCCTCCTCCTCTTCCTCCCCCTCCTCCTCTGCGTGGTCACCCGCCTCCTTGGCCCGCAGGCTGTACCACGTCACTGCAAAGTGGGACTCTGGGCTGGAGCGGGACAGGATGCTGCAGTCCAGCAGGAAGGACTCCTTCTCCTGCACCGTGAGGTTGGCAGTGGCTGTGTCCACCTGCAAGGTGGGATCTGAGATGACAAAAATCAAGAGGTGAGTGCTGAGCTATCATCAAAACAATCCTATCTCAACACAAACTGTCATGACTCTGGTGCTGGGCACGATCCAAGCAAAACCCAAAGCTTGACGCAGCCTGCCAAGACTCACAGGGATCTCTGAGGCCAACCCTGCAGGCACAGCATCCTCACCTCANTGGTGCATGTGCTGAGGAGCAATATGCTATTCCTCCCCAGCTACTGCTGCACAGAACATTACACTCCCTGCTTTTTATTCCTTTGAGAGTGCTCAAAGGATTTGAAAATCATTATGACAGAAGAGAAGAAGATCTTTTCCAGCAGCTTGGAAAGTCATTTAGGTAAGAGGCTCCTCCATGGAGATGGTCTCAACACTGATGTAGCAAGGATGCTCCAAAAATCTTCCTCTCATTTTTTTCCTCTAGTGCTTGCTGCAAGGCTAAATAGATGCTTTTACCTAACTGAGACACAGTGGCCAGAACCCACGATGAGTTGATTAAAGGCTGACTTCAAGAGCAATTAACATTTGGTTTAGTCATCTTGCCAGGGAGCCCATACTCCAGGGATCACAATCAGTCTGGATCTAAGCTTTCATTTAAAGATTAAAAAGCCCTTTCCAAAGCGGGAGCTGAGCAGGAAGGGCAAGTCGATAGCTCACTGAAGAGAGGAACTTTCTCCTCCAGTGAGGAGAGCTGGGCAAGCCCTCCCTTGTGCAGACCCAGGGTGTCCCTGCAGGAGGGGGCTGCTGTCCCTCAGCTCTCATCAGTCACAGGGCTGCTGTGTCCAGTGGGCTTCTCATTACAGCACCTGCCCAGCACTTTTTAAATGGTCCCATGAGGAAAACTTTCATTAAGGACAGAGCTCTTCAAGCCATAAGCAATGTGAGTATTTGCAGCTCACATCTTCCCAAAGAAGACTCCTGAGCAGAAACAGGAATGAGTTAAGTCATGGCATTTTGGGGACTACCGAGGTAAAAAGAAGGAAGGGAAGGAAATGGCTTGTCAAAACTAACACAAAGCCTCCCTCATCTTTAGGAGGTTAAGCAGAAAGAGAAGAATTGATGTCTGTAGGTGCTGAGAGGTTTTTACCCCCTTGCTGATTATAGCCCTGACAGATGAGACTGGAGATCCTCACTAATGAGACATGAGTCACAAGCATGATTAGTCATTTTGTTGAGTACTGATTGCTATGAAACAAAAAAAAAACAACAACAACAAAGCACTTTTAGGAAAAAAAAATCCTCAGTTAGTGCACTCCCAACTCCCTCTCTTCTTCCCACTCCACATTCTTTTGCAATTCAAGAGGAGCCTCAGAGATTTTTCCTGCTGTTCATTATCCCCTCCGTCAGGGCTGGCAATTATCTCACTGGATGGAGAGCTGTACTGACAACCCAGCACCGCACAGGGATTGCCTGGGGAAGTGTCTCTGCTCAAGCCACTTTGGCCAGCAAAACTTCCCAAGCAAAGATGTGGCAGGTAAGAGCTCTGCTGTTCCCAGAGAATGCTCCTCCTCCACAGCACAAACCTCTGCCAGGAATGACCACTAAAATCTTTCCAGAACCTCACACTTTTGCCAGCTCTGCTGCACAGTTACAAGGCTGACATTTTGCTGGAATGGGCAGGCATGAAGCACTGCAGAAAATACAGAGTGGTTACTTTGGAAGCTGGAAAGTACTCAGTGAAGGAGGACTGTACTGTTATTTGTCCTACAGCCTTTAAGATAGACATTTAATCTTTAGTCATATGCCTCAAAAACTAGGGAGTCTGTATTTTCCAAGGTAAACTGCCTTTGTATCTTATCTGTTGTTAGAACAGGCAAAACTTAGCAAGAGTACTCTGGGAATCTGCTTTTGAGGGTTTAGGAGTCCATCAGTGCTGGTGAGTCCTAAGAACCACCTTTTGGGAGCACAGGAGCAGGCAACTCCACTGTGTCCTAAGTCAAGCAACATTGGCTGAACAGCAACTCCTTGTGGAGCTCAAGAAGAAAAAGAAATTGTATGATCTCTGGAAGCGAGGCTCTGCAGGAAGATTACAGAGCTGTAGTTCATATATGCAGGGAGAAGACACAACTGTCAAAGCTCAATTAGAGTTAAAATTGGTCAGTGTTGTGCCAGCACTTTTCTAAGGCTGTTAAACAGCAAGAAGGTGTCTGAAGAAAATGTTGAACTGATACCTATTGAAGATAGTTACCTATTTAATAGGGATGAAGAAAAAGCAGAGATATTCCACTGTTTTTTTGCCTCAGTCTTTACTAATACTGATAGACCTTGGACTGCTCAGTCCCGTGAGTCAGAAGACCACGAGTGCAGGAACAGTAACTTTTCCATCTGCACACTCTGAAATTGTGAGGGTTCAGCTGTATCAGCTGAGTGTCCATAAGTCCACAGGGCCTGATGGGATTCATCAGGTTTTACAGCAGGACCCCTCCTGAACATCATCCAAGGGCTCTGGGAGTCTGGGGAAGTGCTTTTTGGCTGGAAGCTAGCCAGTATATAGTCCAATTTATAAGAAGGACATGAGGGAAGACCCAGGAAACTACAGACCTGTTAGTCCAACCTCAGTTCCTAGAAAAGAAGACGGAGAAGATTATCCTGGGTACTACGAAAGGCATTCAAAGAACAATGCAGTCATCAGACACAGCCAGTATGGCTTCACGAAGGGGAAATCTGGTTAAATATTTTAATAGCTCTGTGTCACCTGCTCTGTCAGTGGCTGAAGGGAAGGCAGTGGATGCAGTTTTTCAACTTCAGTAAGGCTTTTCATATTGTCCCTCACAGCATCCTTCCAACTGTGGGATGGGAGGGTTCATGGTGCACTGGGTGAGGAACTGGCTGAAAGGCAGAGTTCAAAGGGATACAGTGAATGGGGCTACCTCTGGCTGATAACTGGTCACCAGTGGTGTTCCTCAGGGTTCAATTTTAGGGCCAGTGCTGTTCAATATATTTATCAAAGATCTGGATACAGGAGTTGAATGCACCATCAGCAAATTTGCTGACAATACCAACCTGGGAGGTACTGCTGACTCTCTCGAGGGACAAGAGGCCTTTAAAAGCAATATAGATAGACTGGAGCTCTGGACTTCAGTTAATGGAATGGAATTTAACAAGCTGAAATGCCTGGATTTTACACCTAAGTCCAAGTAACACCATGCAGAAGTACAACTGGGAGAGGAGCAGCTAGAGAGCAGCCCTGCAGAAAGGTATCTGGGCATGCTGGTTGACAGCAAGCTCAGTAAGACTCAGCAGTGTACCTCCACTGCCCTCTTCTCATGAAAGGGGCACACACCTAGGAAGCACAGGTAGCTTCTTCCATCCTATTCTCAATCAAAACATGAGTAAAATCAGGAGCCTACTCTATTTAATCTGCCAAAAGTGCTGAAAAAAAAAAGTAGATGCAGTGACAAAATGCCAAGCCCATCTAGTTTTTTCCTTTCCAGAAAAGCAAGAGTGCAATCAAAAAGACACGGAAAAAGGGATCAGCATGGTCTGTCCTGTGGTCCTGCCCTACCTGGACTCACTGTGGCTGACAGACAGATGGTGACTGGTGTTTGCCCAAGAGGGCACAAGGCTGCTCAAGGCAGATGGCACCAGACCCCACTCACCTGGCTGCTTGACCGTGAGGGTGATGATCCCGGAGAGCTCCTCTGCCCGCTTGTACCAGCGGTCGCTGGGGTCCAGCAGCCACTCCTCCACGCGGCAGCTGTAGGCGCCGCTGTCGCGCACGGTGGAGTTCTGGATGGAGAGCAGGAAGAGCCCCGGGGCCGGGCTCTCCAGGTGCAGCCGGCCCCGCAGCTCGCCCGGCTCCCCGTAGTGCAGCGTGCTCTGCCGGCTCAGCCACGCCACCGCCTCCTTGTCGGCACGGCCCGGCCGCCGCACGGACCACTCCACCAGCAGCTGGGATGAGGGGCTGGTCCTGTTGCTCACCAGGCACTCCAGGGTCACCCACTCGTTCTCCCGCACCGTGATGTTTCTGTGGGTCTGGTTGACCTGCAGGCGGTTATCTATTAGAAAAACCCATTAGAAATGCAATGTGACTAAGGGCTGCAAGGGTCCTTTGTCTTCCCACAATCCTGGGGTGTGATGGAAGAAATAAGTAGAGGAAAAAAGGACGGAGAAAGGAAAGGACAAAAAAAAAATAGAGGAGGAGAAGAAAATAAGGCTTGTGTTTTTTAGGGTCTTGTAAAAATCTCAGGCTAGCCACCAACAATGACAGCACAGGGAATTGGAAACCCACAATCTGCCAGCAGGACCTGGGAGGTCCTAAGTGCACAGAGACCTAATGAAGGGAGATCACACCTCACTCTTTTCCTCATCCTCACTCCTAGGACAAAGCACTATCCTCATCACACCCCAATTAGTAAGCCTCTCTGTTGTGGAAAAAGGAAAAAACCAGCAAGGTGGAGAACAGACAACTGATTACAGGGAACCCCCACTGCAAAACAAGAAGTGGCAAGAGGGCAAAGTCACATGCACTGTTTTGCTGCCTCGGGAATGCCCCTGGTTTTTGCTCCACAACTTCATTGATACAGGGGAGGGTGACTGGAATCAGCTCTTTTATGCGAAATGATGTGTTGAACTCTCCTAAACCCCTCACAATTCTTTCCAGGGCCAGTCTGGACTTCCCTGGTACTGCTGCTGCAGAAAGCAACAAGCACCGTACTTCCCAGAGAGAGGTGGGCGATGCAAAGGAGGGGGCAGTCACAGTTCCCCTGTCCCTGACCACCCCTCAGCCATCTAGGGACTTTGCAGATAGAAATGAGGAGCTGGCACTGGCAGCAAGCCATGGCCTGCTCTGTGTCCTGCATGTGTGACCAGGCAAAACTGTGCTGGGGACCATATCCAAAATTCCTCTTGCACCCTTGTCCACAGAGCTTGTGTCCAGCCAGCCAAATCCAGAGAGAAAATGCACTAAGCACCCTATTCCAGCCCTGATATCCAACTGCATCCATCCTGCCTGAGGGATTTTATCTTCCAGACACAGGCAGCTGGAGCAAGCAAGGACAAGGCAGCCTTCCTCATGAAGTACCCATGCTCTGGAGAGTCCCTCCCTGCCTCTCCCCTTTGCCCTTTGTCTCAGCTTGTGGGAGATATATTTAGCTCCTCCACCAGCTCACCTTTATCAGTGTCATCCACTGCCAGGGAAACCACCCACAGAGCAGATTTCTGCTTTCCTGGCAGCCAGCTCCCCACCTCATTAAACGTTATTCCCGTCTCATGTGCAAAGGGAAAAGAGACAAGGCTCCCGGTGCCTGCCAGGATACGGGCACAGAGTAAAATTAAACTGTGTGCAAGACATAAAAATGCTTTCCCAGGCAGGCACACAGGGGTTCTCTCTCAGTAAGCTGCTAGTTGACTCTCTTGCTACATGATGCTCTCAAGGAAAATGAAACCTGGCTGGATG
>VZTT01010293.1:10932-30032 GCA_013400855.1 Buphagus erythrorhynchus | reverse complement strand
CATTGCTGTCTGCTTGTCACGGAGCTCTGCAAACACAAAAGCTCTTCACTCCACAAATTCTGTGTGCTTGTGGCAGTACATGATGGGAACATGCTCAGGATCTGTGAATCTTCCAGAACATTTGAGCACAAGTTCCTGACAGAACAGAAATGAATCTTCACACTTCATGTTTTAATTCAAACAACCAGCACACTCCAGTGTGTGTTTTCCCCATTTACATATTTTCATTCAAAATGCATCTTTGTACATTCTTTACAAGTATTTTACTTCAAGCATTCAAGGAACAACACAGAAAATGCAGCATTGAATCAATTTGGCTTTTCTTTAATAAACTATTCCCAAGGCACAACACATATGGAGACACCTTAACACATAAATAAGTATGCAGTGGATCAGAGTCTGGATTATTATTATTCATAACTAAGAGAGGACTGTGAATGTATTTTGCTTTTCAAAATTCAGGAACAATCCAGCAGAGGCTTTTGAGTTATCACAGGAGTCAGCAGGTGTTCTGTGAATGAGGAATTGCAGAGCTCGAGGCCTCAGAGCTGTAAGCATTCCCTGCTTTGAAGACTTCAGAAAGGTAAATAGGTGCAAGAAATAATAATGGGAAATTCCATTTAATGTGGGACAAATGCAGGGGGATGTAGAATTACCCTTAATGAAGGGAATAAAGCTTGGCAAGGAGCTCAAACCAGACAAAAACCTTCAGACAACTTTCCCCAGCTGAATCCATCCGTAGATTGTGCAAATCACAGAGGGGGAAAAGCAAAGATCCCTCATCCTATTCTAATCCAGCTGTGGAGAGTGAAATTTTTATGAGTTAAAAAGGAAAATAAAATAATTAAAGCTACAAGTTTTGAGAGTTCTGCAGCTCAGGTATAATTTTTGACAGCATTTTTGGTTCAGGTAACCAAAACTTAATGTTACTTTAATGACATTTCACCCATTAGGTCATTAAGATCAGTCCATTTATTTCCCTTGTTTTTAATTATCTTCTGTGGAGTCATTCTGGTTTTCCACTGGTGTAAACACATCCCATCCTATGCTGTTTAATTTCCTTAAAATTTTTATTTGCCCATTTCTGGTTTCATGAGGACTTTAACTTGCAGGTGTTTAAATCAGCAAGGAAACAAAAAGATCATCTAAGAAAGAAATGGAGTCAACTCAAGCTATATTTTAATTTTATACCTGTTCATTTTCTTACACTGGCAATTCCCAGTCAACAGCTCAGGTGAGAGAACAGGACATTTTTAACCACCAAAATCCCATAATTTCGAAGTAACTATGGGCTTCTGCTTGTTATTGCTTAAGATTCAACAGAGGCTGCATCAGAAATGAGCCTTGGAGGAAACCAAGTCTATTATCCCTGCTAGCTGGGGCAATGGCAACCACCATGAAAGTAAAATTACTGCCATTAAATCAAGAAACTAATTAGAATCAGATCATCAAGTTCCTTTTCTGCTGCAGCCTTGGTCTCCTGGCATGGGATAGGGTGATTTACTCCAGAGTACACGCCAGGACTGAGCCCAGTCTGTGGGTTTAGTGCTTTTCTGATACTTCCAGAAATTCAATAAACAGCTCCAGAAGGTTCAGTGGCACTCGAGGATGTGGATCTGGGCTGGCAGCTCTCAGGGAGGGGGGGCTGGGAATGCAAAACTCGGGAAATCTGGGTGATGCCTCTGGATGGAGCCAGAGGGAAATCAGGGAAGGAACTCAGGAAATCTGGGTGATCCCTATGGATGGAGTCAGAAGGAATCAGCCTCTGCTCCCCCTGCACAGCCCCGAGCAGAGCAGAAGCCTCCAGCTGAATGTCTCAAACACAAAAATCCTGGCCTTGATTTCCTCCCTTCTTCCTCCCTCTCCCAGCCCTGCCAGCACAGATCAGTGTGATCCCAGCTGGGATCACACTGATCGACAGAGCCCAGCCATGCTCAGGATGATTTCAGCTGGGATCACACTGATCGACAGAGCCCAGCCATGCTCAGGATGATTTCAGCTGGGATCACACTGATCGACAGAGCCCAGCCATGCTCAGGATGATTTCAGCTGGGATCACACTGATCGACAGAGCCCAGCCATGCTCAGGATGATTTCAGCTGGGATCACACTGATCGACAGAGCCCAGCCATGCTCAGGATGATTTCAGCTGGGATCACACTGATCGACAGAGCCCAGCCATGCTCAGGATGATTTCAGCTGGGATCACACTGATCGACAGAGCCCAGCCATGCTCAGGATGATTTCAGCTGGGATCACACTGATCGACAGAGCCCAGCCATGCTCAGGATGATTTCAGCTGGGATCACACTGATCGACAGAGCCCAGCCATGCTCAGGATGATTTCAGCTGGGATCACACTGATCGACAGAGCCCAGCCATGCTCAGGATGATTTCAGCTGGGATCACACTGATCGACAGAGCCCAGCCATGCTCAGGATGATTTCAGCTGGGATCACACTGATCGACAGAGCCCAGCCATGCTCAGGATGATTTCAGCTGGGATCACACTGATCGACAGAGCCCAGCCATGCTCAGGATGATTTCAGCTGGGATCACACTGATCGACAGAGCCCAGCCATGCTCAGGATGATTTCAGCTGGGATCACACTGATCGACAGAGCCCAGCCATGCTCAGGATGATTTCAGCTGGGATCACACTGATCGACAGAGCCCAGCCATGCTCAGGATGATTTCAGCTGGGATCACACTGATCGACAGAGCCCAGCCATGCTCAGGATGATTTCAGCTGGGATCACACTGATCGACAGAGCCCAGCCATGCTCAGGATGATTTCAGCTGGGATCACACTGATCGACAGAGCCCAGCCATGCTCAGGATGATTTCAGCTGGGATCACACTGATCGACAGAGCCCAGCCATGCTCAGGATGATTTCAGCTGGGATCACACTGATCGACAGAGCCCAGCCATGCTCAGGGTGATCCCAGCTGGGATCACCCTGAGCATGGCTGGGCTCTGTAGATCACTGTGATCCCAACTGGAATCATCCTGAACATGGCTTGGCTCAAGCATCTCAATCAGACAGGAAGGATCTCTGTGCTCCCCATGAGACCTTCACTGGGTCTGGCAGCTTTTGGGAGGCTCTGCACTCTGAAATCCCCTTATTCCCACATCTGGGAATCTGGAATTCCTCCTGCCTGCCTAACTCACTGCCAGCTCCCTCCCATCAATCTTCTCCCACTGTGGGTGGCTCAGCCACTCAAATGGAGCACGATTATTTCATAAATATCCACCAGTGAGCTCAGGAAACTTGAGGGGAAAAGCACAGAACTTGTGGAGTTCTCATACTGAGGATGAGAAAGGTGATTCACTCCAAATGATATCACAAGCAGTGAGATTATTTTACATGATCAAAGGTTAATAATGAATTACAAGATCCATCTGTCACAGCAAGAAGTGCTCCAGTGAGAATCCAGGCTGTCACTCCAACCTCACAGGAGTCATTTACTCTTCATTCCTTTGATTTCCCAGTACTCATCCTTATTTTCCCTGTCTTTGGAGAATAATCAATGTTTTAAATGTTCTTCAAAATCATATGAGTCAGTACAAATCGTGTTCCCATTTGTACCCTTAATTGGGTTTTAAGGCCATTTTAGGCATCTGCATGCTCATAAGTCTAATAGGAACTCTTAAAAGCCTGAAATAATTTGGGACCAAAATTGACACCTGAGGGCCATTCTATTAATGGGAGTTGAGAGTTAACAATTTTACAGTTGTTTTGTTTAGAAGCAGAGGGAAGGACAGGTTTACTCAGTAGCTGCAGCATTACTCAGCACAGAAACCTGAAGAATGTTCCAGAAAGCACCAAGGAATTTGCCTGGTCCACAAATAAAATTTAAGATTATAGAAGCTACATTTATTGAGGAGATGTGCCTCAGATTAGGATGCTGAAGTCCTCAAATATCTACACATAAAAGTGGCACAAACTGATGGCCAAACTTCAAATTAATGTTTATTTTCTGAGTTATCAAACAGTCCCAGAAAATGAAGGGAAAAGTTCTTTCCCCCAAGAATACAATCACTCAAAACAAGTCACCTCCTTCCCAGAAGGGAAATGCTCAGAGCAATGTTGATGTTCCTTCCTCCAGGACCATGAGATTTCTCAGAAATGAGCTGAAGCTCAGAAGAGATTATAAAAGTCCTCTGAACTACAAAATCAATCCAGGTTCTCCAGTAGAAACAATATTCCAGCAAAGGACTGGAAAGGAAAACAAAAAAATCCCTTGCTGCTATGACCCACGGCATGTGTAGGGCACTTCAGTACTGCAACAAATTGGCTGAGGAACAAATAAACAAATACATTCTGTGGTTTTAGGTTCAACACAGAGTCTGTATTGAAAAGCTGCAATTTCTAAATTAAAGCATTTGCTGAAATCCAAAATAACTCATTGGTTTGAAGCCAATCCTGAAAGATTCCCAGAAGAGTCAATCTATTAGCAAAGCAAACACATTGATAAGTGCAGTATTGATCTGCCAAGAGCACGGGATGCCTTTGCTGATCCCTTTGGAAGCTCTTCCCACAGCAATGCTCTGGGAATTCAGCAGGATGGGCCACAGGGAAATCATTAATCACAATCAGAAATAATAAAAGGAGAGAAGAAAATGGAGGAAATCTCAAGGCTTCACTAGATGGGTTTCTGATTCTCCTCTTTCCCGTGAATTAATGTCGTGGTCAGGCTGTAATATTCCTTGGAAAAACAAGGAAAAACCACTGCTCTTCAATAACTCTGTACAATAATTCTGCAAAAAGAACTGATGCAAACCTGCAGACAAGAAACCAAACTGAGCTCCAAACCAACCCCTCTGGGTGTCCCTGGGAGCAGCAGGATTTGGGCATTTTTTTTTTCCAGGTTGCTGTTGTAAAGCAGTGCTGATTTATTCAAACACAAAAGATTAAGAGTGTTGGGGAAGATGTGATTTAGAAATTCAGTGTCTGGTGAGGACCTGGATGCTCCCATCTAAATGGATATTTATCCCTGTGAATGGAGATTTGATAATGCTGCCTAATGGAACTTTTATCACATTTTCAGATGTTTTCCTGCCGGATTATTGAAATTCTTGCTCCTGTAAGAAGAGACTCACAAGGAAATCTGCAGCTTGCAGGCACCAAAGGAGAAAAATAAAAATGTGCTCTTTCCACCTCCTTAGGACAGGGTGGGGAAGGATATTTATCCAGCTGAAAGACAAGGAAAATCAGGAAGGCAGAGCATGGCCTTGCTGGCTGGAATGTTGTTTCCCACACCAACACCAGAGCATAATTAACAAGAGCTGCCCACAAATATGGATTTTTTTTTTTAATTTCCCTGTCTGAAACTCAGTGGACACGTTCACCACCTCATTTGTATGCAGAGCTCTGATGTGCCAGGGACACCTGCCAGTCTCCAGCAACTTCAGGCAAAGATCAATCCATTTTCTAATTAGGGATGGGAGTTAATGGCAGCTGAAATGACCATTTTAAATCCAGCAGGCCCTAAACAACGATTTCTCAGGGTGCTGCCTGCCCCAGAGCATTTCCTTTGTAATCTTCTCAGCCTCTCCACTCTCCTGGATGATTTATGGTGTCTGGGGGCTCCTTGGCAGTACTTTCTGTGCTGATAAAAAGGAAAACCTTGACTGTATCTTAAATTGTCAACAAATGCTTTCAAATTTCCTAAGAGTTCTTGTGTTTGTCCTTTGTATTTCCAGAGTTAAAAATTGTTCCAGCCTGAAACTGCCCTTTCCTACAGAATAATGCCCATGAGCATCTCCTTATTGAGCCCACAATCAAAATGTGTTTAATTCCACTGGCCTCCCCCCCTCATTCCCAACTGGACACCCAACCTCGTGGTGACAGCCCAATTAATTCTGCTGGCATCATTAATGAGAGGCAGATTATTTGAGAAACACACCTGTTAAAGAGTGAGTTTCTAAAAGGGAAATTACAACTTTAATAGAAGGAGACATGAAAAAGCGTTTGCCCACAGCAAGGAATTTACAATTGTGTTTAAATTTAATATAACATGTGATAAAGAGTTGAGCTGGAGTCAGAATCTGTCACTGGCTCTCCCACAATATTATTTATGGCTCTATATAGGCCCAGCTCCATGACTTTAGCAGGCAGAAACCTTAATACCTTGTGACACAACTGGGCTGAGCCATCTAATATCACCCACAAATCCTCAAAAAACAAATACTCCTTCAAATAATTATGCTGTTCCAACATATTAACTTCCCAGGCAGAGATGAAATGTCCTGTTTTAGGGAAGACCACTGAAAAGCCTCGTCTGTATCCCAAGCTTCAAATGAAAAACCTTTAATATTAGGATCACACTCTGCACTGAATAAATGTCAGAGAAATAAACTTGACGGAACAATATATTTTTCATGCTCTAAAATGAATTTTTAAAAGGACCTAGAACAGGAAACTACAAAGTCTTTAACCTCCAGGGGGGAAAAAAATCAAATACCACCCAGGTCAGTAATAATCTAATGTCAACTGTTTCCATAAAAAATGGGCAATGATAAATAATCAAAGCATTTAGTGGGAGCTGTGGGGATCTGGGTTATTCTCAGTTATTCTGTGTTATTCTCTGTGCATGTTGATTAGAATTTTAAAGAAAAGGTAATGTTTCTCCCAGCCATGGCTTCTAACCCAGAGCATGGAAATCTCTCACTTCATTTTTCAGATCCTAATTTCCCTCAGCCTGCCTGGTTATCTTCTTGAGAAGGAAAACACCTCAGAGCAGCCAATGCAAGGTGAACCTTTGGGCTGGAGAGGTTTAGGACACAAGGCAGGTTTGGCTGGTCTAAACTGTGCAGAATTCCAGAATTCCAGAAGATTCCTGCCTCCATGAGCTCCTGGCATTGGGATAATTGCCCTTCCACTCACACACCCCTCTGATCACTGCTCTTGTTTGTATGGGCAGAAAAGGTAAAAGAAATGCTCATCCCACATAAATTATTTTAATTTCTTGCAGTTAAGTACAAGAAAATGGCCAGCCCTGAGCAGCCCACTCAGCAAACAACTGAATTTAAAACTTGAACAATGTGTGGGCAGAGCTGTTTATTTCCACCCCTGCATCAATGCATTTATTTCTCTCCTGCATCCACCTCATGCTGGCCAATCCTTCTTTTCATGACATGTAGAGACCAGCACAGAATTCTCTGTTCCAAGAGACACTTCTGGATCACTTCTGCTGCACTTCATCAAGTGTGAGAAAATACAAAATCTCTGTCCTTTGGCCAGGCAGTCCAAACTCAGGATAAAACATAAAACCCCACTGACAGACGATACACTCTGTGTCCCAGGACTGAAAAATCAGTTTTTCTTGCCAAGAAAGACTTCACTGAAACAAAACAAAACAAAACAAAGTGGTATTAGCTAACCTGAAATAGCAATTTTAAAGCAAGATCCCAGGATAGGGAAGAGGTGCTTTTATCATGGTGTAACCTATGGAAATTGCAGCTGAAAACTTGGGAAGATTTCATGCCCTGGAATACTTTTTGCATTTTATTTCCATGAAGTGTCACATCCAAGGCCATCTGCATTCATCTTCTCAAGAGTAATACACAGTCCTAAAGGTAAAAAAGCAATTTAAAAATCCCCTGTGTTTCTCTTGGCTCTTCTGGCAAAGCTGACCTGTGATGTTTTTAACAGAAGCTGGTGTCACACCTTGGGCCAGCCCTTTAAAAGTGTTTTTGACATGGGTTATAAGTATATTTTATATTATTGGCTTTTCACAAATATTAAAATGAATACTATAATGCTGGAAAACTTTGCTGTATGAATATAGTTTCTTTTAGTTCTGCTATTAACAAAACTTAGAAATAGTAGTGTGATAAATATATCTTGGATTATAACATGGTGACATAAAAAGCTTTTGTTCGTGTAACTAAAACATGGTAATGTAAAAAGCTTTTGTTCATGTAAATAACTCAGAGAATGGTAAAAAAAAATAATAATCAGGAAATCCTTCACATTCTTGGATTATTGGTGATACACCAGAACCCCAGGGAAGGAAATTATTGATTTTCCATTAAAAAATATTGATTTACAGGTTAGAGGGGGATGATTTTGAATAATGCATGAAGGTCTATGAATATGCAACAAGTTGATGCATTTAAATAAGTATTTTCTGAGTTAGTGTGTGCTCTTGGCTAAAGGCTCAGCACCTTTATAACCTTTTGTTTTATTGTTTGTGTCTTTATTTTCTTTTATTAAACCTTTTAAAATTTACCAGGAACATGAACCTCGTTTTTCACACATGTCTTGCCCTGATCCTGGTTGGGATTAAACAAACCCAGCTCCCTCAGAGATGTTTTTCCAGCCCTTTTGCAAATTGCTGGGAACTCCTCAAACCTAGGGCTCAGTGTGGGCATGACTGGGACTCTGTGTACAGCATAACAACAATCCTACAAACCTGTAACAGCAATCCTACAAATCTATAACAACAATCCTACAAACCTGTAACAGCAATCCTACAAACCAACAGCAATCCTACAAACCCACAACAGCAATCCTATAACCCACAGCAGTGAGAGGAATGACAGATTTGCCTTTACAAACAAACTGTAGGTTTGCTGAGAAATGAAATTGCAAATTGAAAGATAAAAGAAGCAATGGGGGAAAATTCCATAAGAATTAAAAATGCAAAGGGAGGGTTGTACATCAGAGGGGAATCTCAGGTATCAGGGGTTTGGGAAGTCTGTGCCTCTCAAGGACCTCAGCAATGGGGAAAGAGAGAGGGAAATTGGGATAAAAAGGGAGGCGAGTCCTCCAAAAATCTGAGAGATCCCAGGGGAAAGCCCCATGGCCTCTCCTTTATTCTAATAAAGCAAAAGGACTCCTCTGGCTCCTTTTTGCACATAAACCTCTGGTGTTTGTGGGTTCATTTTCCTGACAACATTAATCCTGTAACCCCAGAACACCGATCCTATAAAGCCGGGACTATTTTAGGCCCGGATTTTCCGCCGCAGCCGGGCCCGCCCGCGCTCCCCGCCCCGCTCCGCCCTCAGCGCCCGGGGCCGCCGGGCCCGGGTAAGCAGCGAGCTCCGGAGGCCCAGAGGAGATAAAAAATGGCTCTTAGAGCTCATCCACGAGGGAAAAGAAGAGGAAAAATGGCTCCTGGAGGCCGTCCATGAGGGAAAAGAGGCGGCTCCTGGGCCCGTGAGGGGCGGGCACGGAGCTGAGGGAGCGGGGCCCGGGGAGGCCGCGGAGCCGGGGCGGGATGGAGCCCTCAGGGCATGAGGGGGATCCAGGAGAGATGGAGAGACAAGGAACGGAGGGACAGGATACGGGGAATGGCTCCCACTGCCTCAGAGCAGGCATGGATTATTGGGAATTAGGAATTCCTGGCTGGGATGGAATTCCCGGAGCGGCTGTGGCTGCACCTGGGTCCCTGGCAGTGTCCCAGGCCTGGCTGGAGGGGACTTGGAGCAGCCTGGGATGATGGAAGGTTTTTCCCTGGGATAGTGGAAGATTTCTTCCCAGAGACAGTGTAAGGTTTTCTTCCCTGGGATGGTGGAAGGTTTTTTTTTTGCCCCTGGGATGCTGGAGGGTTTTTTGCCCCTGGGATGCTGGAAGGTTTTTTTTTCCCCTGAGATGCTGGAAGGTTTTTTTTTTCCCCTGGGATGCTAGAACATCTTTTCCCTGGAATAGTGGAAGATTTCTACCCAGGGACAGTGTAAGATTTTCTTCCCTGGGATGCTGGAGGGTTTTTTGCCCCTGGGATGCTGGAAGATCTTTTCCCTGGAATAGTGGGAGATTTCTACCCAGGGACAGTGGAAGGTTCTTTTCCCCCTGGGATGGTGAAAGGTTTTTTCTCACTTTCTTTTCTAACTATGCTCTCTTTCCATTTCAACCCATTCCCCCTTGTCCCATCACTACCTGCTGTTGTATACAGCCTTACCTCATCTTTCCTGGAAGTTCCTTTCAGGTACTAGAAAGGGGAAAATTTGCATTTAATTTTTTTTTTTTTAATGAAGAATTTTATCCAAGCATTACAGATTTGAAAGGATTGCTGCTCAGATTTCACAGCTGATATTCAGTGCTAACTGGTACTGTACATTTACCCTGTGGATCTGAACTAATCCATGCTTTGGCTTGATCACAGCAGAGCTGTGATTTTTCCCTCCTGATTTGGTGGTTAAATCTGGTGTGATGTGGCTGGAAGAGCTCAGTGTATATCCCATGCTGCTGTAAATAATCCTGTGAAACTGACCTTGTTTTATTTATTTTTATTTTTATTTTTATTTTTATTTTTATTTTTATTTTTATTTTTATTTTTATTTGCAGTGCTGCCCCATGGCCACTACCCCAGCAGAGAGCTCTGAGAAGGGCCTGGGGTTGAGCCAGAGTCACAGCAATTCTGCTTTGGACTATTCAGGAGACACCTTTGAGTCCTTCAGCGAGGAGGAGGAGAGCCAAGCACCTGGATCCTGGTGTTCCACAGAGGATTTGGAGGGGGCAGCTGTGTCTGAGGCTTTGGAAAGCTCAGCATCACTGGCAGGCCAAAGTCCTGCAGGTATGCAGAGCTCTCCCTGCTCGAGGCCTGTGTTTCACAGCTTCAAAAAGTGCAGGGAGGACATGAATCAGCAAAAATAAACATGTGAAAATTGCATGCAGTGTTCTTGCAAAGTGCTGACCAGATCCCTGCTTCAGACAGCTCCATGGGAAATCCTTCCTTAGTAATCTTGTGATGTTGAAATTCTGTTGGCACCTTAAAAACCAATTCTCTCTTCTTTTTATCATGGCTGGGCCATAAAACAATTTTTCCATGTGATACTTCCAGGATTTGAAATACTGAAGAGGGCTGGGGGAGATCTGAATGTGGAAATACTTCAGGTAAAAGACAAACTTTTCTCATATTTTTTGGGGTTGTTTCAGTAAAATTCAGAATAAACCCAAGCCCCAAAGCAAGAGCTGAGATCCCCTGGGCAGGTGAGTCTCCCACACTTGGGGGAGATCTGAATGTGGAAATACTTCAGGTAAAAGCTGCATCAGGTGAGAGATAAAACAAGCTGAAATCTGTGGCCTCATCTGATTATTTCTGTGGCTCAGGGCTTCTCCTCCCTCAGCAGGAACAACTGGCACATTCAAATGGAGGATTATTTGCCTCCCACTTTGCTTTCCTCACAATGTGTGCTCAAAGTTGCCTTTTCTCCTTGCAGAGGAGGAGTCTGAAGCTGTGGAAAGAGCTGCCATAGGAAAATGGATTGATGCCTTGGGAAAAGGGATTGATGTGGAAAATAAAGACACTGGGATTAGTGCAGACAAATCTGCCATCAGAGCTCCTGCTGGTGAGTTTGGTAACTTCAGCAGAGGTTTTAATTGTTTCTTTTGGAAGGAGGTGCAAACTTGACTTAAATTTTATACACAGGCTATTAAATTAAGCCAGCTAATTAGCCTGGCTTAATTAGCCAAGTAATTAAGTACAAAGTTTCTCTTTTATGCTTTCTTGGAGGGCAGTTTGTCTCCCATATCACACATGGCTTTGATGCTCCCCCATGTAGTGACATTATCCTGGTGATGCATTACCACAAAACCTGGAAAAGTACATTAAAAAATGTCCCCACGTTTGACATTTAATTGTTTAATTCAGTTTTTTTCTCTCCAGCTGTAGAGGTACTAGGAGATTTGGACATTTTTCCCTCCAAAATAAACACGACTTCAGAATTTATTGTGTGAAATGGTTTTTCCCCCTTGTTAATCAACAGTATTGATAATTGAATGATTTGTTTGCCCTCTTTTAGTTCCTTTCCCAAGCTGAGGGAGGCAGCAGGGCACCAATTTTGGCAGGAGCAATGGAGCAGCTTTACCCAAACAATGCTGGAGTGTAGGGAGGAGGAGGAGGAGAAGGGAAAGGAGGAAGGAAAGATCCATTTCCATGTACTGGTTATGGAAGGAACTGTGAGAGCAGATGGTGGGATGCAAGCCCTGCTAAAGTCTGTCAAAAAGTGGGTCAGAGATGCTATTTTTAATTAAGAAAAAAGAGCAAGAAGGCTGTAATTGAGCAAAAAAATAATGGGAGCAGAAGGGGAATCTTCCTCAATGTGCATGTTGGTGGGAAGTGAGCAAACCTGGAGTTTTGTAGGTCAGTGTAAGAATGATGAACCAGGAGATCCATGGGTGCTTCTTGGCATGGGATTTGTGCTCCAGCATCCTCAAAGCAGCCATTTATCCTAAAAAAGCAGCACCTCAGGTCACTTCTGGGCTGTTGGGAAGTGCAGAGCTCCTTCCCCACAGTGGTCAGTCAGTGTTGGGGTGTTGGAACCCAGAAACCTGGGATTTCTGGGATTTCTGAGCTTTCTGATCCTGACCCCCAGCAGAACACTGCTTTTGACCTCAGGCCTTGGAGAAGGCTTCCAAAATTGAGGTGATGGAGTTAAAATCACAAGTGTGTAATTGAATAAAAGTGTGTGGTGTCACGTGGTGAAGGGTTTGGAATATGGGGTTTTTAATATATAATAATAGGTATGGGACAAGATGGAAGTTCTTGGGTATAGCCCCTTCCCCCCCCTTTAGTGCTGCACTGTGGGTCACAAAAGTTTGGTTATTGAGTCAAAAGTATAAATAATATAAGTATTAGTTCTCTATTGGACTGTTTAGCTTTAAAAGACCTTGTAGCTAACTAAATGAATCTCCAATTTGCTCACTTTTAGCTGGTAGCTAGATGTGTTACAAAACTCTCTGTACTTTAGATAAAATTTAATAAACAACCAAGTCCAAACACACAAAAATTCATCTCCTGTGATTTAATCCTGACTCTGAGCAAAGACAGAAGCCTCAGGTACATTGGTGCTTCCAGTGATCCATATGAAGAGAACAAAATATGGTTCATGTTTTTCTGTGATGCAAACACAGTGCCCAGCCATGTTATCCCCACATCAATCAGAATTAGCCATGCACTTCTTATTTTTTTGCAGAATATTATCCTAAATAAGCACAGCAGTTTTTGTCTTCTGTTATCCATAAATGCTTCTCTTGAATTTAATCCTTCAGCACTTGGTAGCCCCCCAAATTTTTTATTGTTTTAGCAGCTTGGAGATATATATATTTTTTTTAATGCAGGAGATGAATTCACCTAGAAGTGGATTGCTGCACAGTGAGTCCTCTCAGAACACAGTTCAGTGAATTGTGTGCACTGAGCACAGTGTACTCTGAATTAGGGTTTGTTTTATTGCCTCAAGACTTTCCCTCTCATCTTACTTCTAATAGGGTTAAATGTGATGGGGAGAGCAAAAAGCTTCTGCTTTGCCTGTGGGAGAATGTAATTTTTTTTTTCATGGTTTTCTTTGTGGGCACAAAGAAGAAAAACACTCTGGCCTCAGGAGAAGTGAGAAATTTTCATCAGTTTGTCTTTGTCCCTCCACCCCAGTGTGGTACACGAGCTGTTATTAGGCAAATGCATCACACCACGACTATAAATTCTCAGTTCCACAGAGATTGCTCCATGTTAGTCATCTTTAAAATGCACTCAGCAAACTGCAATTCTTCAGCTTGATGTATCTGAAAATTCAGGTGGGGCTCTTCACCCCCCTGGCTGGTGCTGTGCTCACAACTTGCCTCTCTCTCACTTTTGGGATGTGTCTCCATGAAATGCTTTGCCTGTTTGTTTTTCTGCTCTGTTCCTGTAATTATTCCCTGGCAGGGAGGGAGGTGAGGCCCTGGCACAGGTTCCCAGAGAAGCTGTGCCTGCTCCTGAATCCCTGGAAGTGTCCAAGGCCAGGCTGGATTTTGGGGTTTGGAGCACCCAAAAAACAATGAAGTGTCCCAGGGTGACACTGGATGGGCTTTAAGGTCCTTGCAGCCCGGGTTGATGTGTGACTCTGGGATGATTCACTGTGCTGGAGGACTTTTACTCACTTTAAATTCCAATTTGTGATAACAGCCTGACATTTCAGCCTATTTCTCTCAGCTCTGTGTCACCTGCAGGGCTCTTTCTCATGCTCTTTGCTGGTCAGGCTGTCAGCATGTTCATCTGAGCTGGAAAATCAATTTATGTCATTATGGAGATGTTATCTGGAGCTGCACAGGTAAAACTTTACTGAAGAGCAATTATTGATTATTGCTTTCACACTTACCTCTTTTTATTTTTTATCTCCTTTAAAATAGTGTATTAGTAAGGAATAATAACAACACAATGCCTGCTAATTTTCCTATTAAATCAAAGTTAGACATGAAAGGAGAAGGAAACTCATAAAGATTTTCTTTTACTCCATGGGAAATCCTTCCTTAGTAATCTTGTGATGTTGAAATTCTGTTGGCACCTTAAAAACCAATTCTCCAAGCTACTTTTTACCATGGCTGGGCCATAAAATAATTTTTCCATGGGATTCTTCCAGCATTTGAAATACTGAAGAGGGCTGGGGGAGATCTGAATGTGGAAATACTTCAGGTAAAATACAAACTTTTCTCATATTTTTGGGGGTTTGTTTCAGTAAAATTCAGAATAAATCCAAGCCTAAAAGCAAGGGCTGAGATCCCCTGGGCAGGTGAGCCTCCCATCCCTGGGGAGATCTGAATGTGGAAATACTTCACTTAAAATACAAACTTTTCATTGGGTTTTTTTGGGTTTGTTTCAATAAAATGCAGAATAAACCTTACTCCCAAAGCAAGAGCTGGGATCCCCTGGGCAGATGAGCCTCCCATCCCTGGGGAGATCTGAATGTGGAAATATTTCAGGTAATACACAAACTTTTCTCATGGCTTTTTGGGTTTGTTTCTGTAAAATTCCAGTTCTTGCTCCCTAATTTATATTCTTCCTGAAATTCCTGTTGATCATGAGTTAATATGAAGAAATAACTCCAGCACTGAGTCGTGCAGTGAGGTTTAAAAATTGCTGTTCCCTTTGGCAGTGTTTCTTCTGAGGTCTGGAGGTGCAGATGAGCAGATGGGTGGGTGTGTGGCAGCACAGGATTTATGCATTATTAGAAACCAATTCTTAATAAAATTGCACTTGTGGATGTCAGAAGAAACTTAAGTGAGTTATTCAGGCTGATATTAAACTGTCACTAAATGCTCAGTGGACCTGATGTGTTTTACTTCTCCCTTTGAAAATGCTTTTGTTCTGGGTTTTTCCTCCCCTCCACAATGGTAACTTTTTAATCTTTATATTCATTCTAAGTTTAGCATAAATGAACCTGCCAGGAATATTTTATTAGTGTGATTAAACCCAGTAGTGGCACATGATTTCCACTTTTCCACACAATTCTTGTAAGGAAAATCACCTCATGACTGAAATGGTGATTTCCACTCAGATATTTTTTGATGTTCCCTCAGATTTATTTTTTTTAATTACAATTAATTTTGAGGTATTGCTAATTCTTATTTATCTGTCTATAAATTGTCACCATGTCTTTCCTTTTAATCATTTTGATATCTTGTCCTCTCAGGAGGAGTAAATTGCTCTGTGATGCTCAATTCTGAGCTATTGCAGGATTTATTTGTTTTGAATTATACTTGTTTAAGCACTTAAACATATTTTCTATGTTGTCCATGAAGCCACAAATTCTTTCAAAATTTCAAAAAATCCTGCTTTGCTTAGTTTTAATTATGGATTCCCTTATTCTTTGTAAACATTGGATTTCTGAGGAGATGCTCAGTATCTTTGCAGAATTCCACAACTGTTCTTGTGCACTCAGGGCTAAATAAAACCCAGGGAATTTAGGGGAAATTTTATATTCCCATTGTTCAGTATTTTGAGGATTTGTGTTGTGGCACTGGAATGTCTGGAAATTGAATTTAATCCTGAAAAAAACAGAATGTGGAGGGGTTGTTGAAAGGACATAACCCAACCTCCCAGCTGGAATTTGGGGTTGAATCCTTGGAATTAAATTGGCCACACTTTGGAGTCAAATTTTGAATTTGGGGGAAATCTGGGCATGGAAACCTGGAGAGTTGTGGTGTCTCCACCTCACCCAGCCCCATCCTGTGCTGACATCCATGAAATTCTGCCCTGGTTGTGCTCTAAGCCTCTGGAAAATCTCCCCAAAAGCCCTGAATGAAGTTGTAAATCCATCCTAACCCGCCCAGCTGAAGTCTAATCTCTATTTTATTTATTTTTAAGTGCCACTGGGAAGGATAAGAGAAGATGAAAGAGGGAATGATATTTTTAAAATACGATCTTATGAAGAATTTAGGAAATGATTGTTGAAGCTTTAGAGGAAAAGTGCTTTCCAATTGCATTTTCTCCAAAAAAAATTGCTTTTCTGTAGTCTGTGGAATTTATTGGAGGTGTTTCCAGAGTGACTTCAGTGGACACTGCCTCTAATTTTTCTTACAAATTGCTCCTTAGAGTTATTGATGAAGAGCTCTCTTGAAATATTAATTAATTTGGGTTTAGCCAGTTGCAATTTCAGGTAGTGAGATGCTAAATCTGTACTACTGGCAGCCAGTTTATTTAATGTCACAATGTTTAACTGCTTGCTTTGCTAATCTATTTATCCTGTGCCATTAACCTTTTGTCTTTTTATTTCCTCCCATCTTTGGAGCCTGTTTTAGAGCCATTTATTGTGCAAGTTCCCATCCACATTGGTGTTTAAATTCTGATTTTGGAGCCTGTTTTAGAGCCATTTATTGTGCAAATTCCCATCCACATTAATGTTTAAATTCTGCTTTTGAAGCCTGTTTTAGAGCCATTTATTGTGCAAGTTCCCATCCACATTGGTGTTTAAATTCTGATTTTTGAGCCTGTTTTAGAGCCATTTATTGTGCAAATTCCCATCCACATTAATGTTTAAATTCTGCTTTTGAAGCCTGTTTTAGAGCCATTTATTGTGCAAATTCCCATCCACCTTAATGTTTAAATTCTGCTTTTGGAGCCTGTTTTAGAGCCATTTATTGTGCAATTCCCATTCATTTTTGTGTTTAAATTCTGCTTTTGGAGCCTGTTTTAGAGCCATTTATTGTGCAAATTCCCATCCACCTTAATGTTTAAATTCTGCTTTTGGAGCCTGTTTTAGAGCCATTTATTGTGCAAATTCCCATCCACCTTAATGTTTAAATTCTGCTTTTGGAGCCTGTTTTAGAGCCATTTATTGTGCCAGTTCCTACAATTCCCATTTAAATTTGTGTTTCAGTTCTGCTGTGCTGTTGCTGCAGGCAGAGCCTGACCCTGGCTTTGTGTTTTCCTTGGCTAACACGAGGTCCCACAGACCAAGAGCAGCAATTCCCCTTTCCCTGAGCCAGGCACTGATGCTCTTGTGCTGTTGATGTCCTGGCAGGAATTCCTGAATTCTCCCAGGAAGAACTGGATGCTCTCAGGCATTTCTGCAGCAGCAGCATCAGCAGGATGCAGCAGGAGCAGGCAGAGAAATGCAGGAAGCTGCACTGGAGGATCCCAGCAAGGAAAACTGAGACTGGAGATTCCTGTGCTGTTCCTGCCCAGCTGATGAACAGAATCCTGCTGGAAAACACCAGGCAGGCTGTGAAACAAGTACTGAAGGAGATTTTCCTAAATTCTGGGAGAACCACTGGAAAAAAAAAACATAATGACAGGATCAAGCCAGGCAGAACTTACTGATGCCAGGCTCAGGCCTCTGGAAGAGGCTTTGGGTTGAAATCCCAAATTTCTGATTTCTTAAAATCACTGTAGAACTGTTGGTAGCAAATAATCATCATAAAATATTATCTGCTGAGAAAATCCTGATTTGTGTGATTGAGCAAGGCTGGGATCATCATTTCTTTTACAAGAAGCACTGGATCAGCTGAAGGAAAAACCCTTTTTATTTCTGCTTGTGTTTGCCCCATTTATTTATCAAATTATTCTGCATATTATTTGTTGTGAATTCTTTGTGACTCCAGGATTAGAAATATTCCAAAGACAAAACCTCCCCATGCTCCCAGCTTTCTTAGGTATTAGATAATATTGATAAAAGCAGTTCCAATAAAATCTTGCTGACCTCAGTCCCTGATTAAGGAGCCTCTGTCTCATCTTTAAAATGAGATCCCTTTGAATTGGGATTCAAAGCTTTTTTTTTTTTTGTCACCAGCCCAGTGGTTTTTTTTCCCACCACAGCATGGATTTTATGCCCCAGCTCCTCCCCTCAGCCCTGCACTTAAAAATAACACTTTAAAATCAGTTCTGGTGTGATAATTATTTCAGGCTTCCTGTCTTTTAAAACAATTTTGACATTTCAGCCATCTGCTTTTAAAATTTCTAATAATGTTAACCCACCTTGCAAATTTTGTGGAATTTTTATTCCCTCTTTATTTATCTTACTTTGTGGGAATACATTCCCTAAGAAAAGTAACTTTATCTGCTCTTCTGCTTGTTTCTGTCTGTAGCTCCAAACAACAACATTTTTATCCAGAAAAGTCAGGGAAAAGGGGACAGAGAGGCCTGGGATGAGACTTTCTTTCTGCTTTTGTAGCAATTTAATGTGTTTATGGAGCCAGATGGATTCTGTGTCAATGAAATCAGATAAAACCATTGATATTTCATAAAAGCACAAACCCTGGGATTTGTGTAATGCTGTTAAATAAGATTTCATGGTGGATAAACTATCCTAGGAATCACTGAGTAGCACTGATTATCTTACAGAAAAAACTGCAGAGTTTGGGTTGGATTCTGGCTCAGAGCTGCCTGTTTGAACTAATTGCTCCAGAGTTTATTTGTCTCTTTATTTATAAAATATATGAATATAATTTACAATCATAACCCCTCTGGTTGGTGTTTAAGGCCGTGCACAGAGTCAGCATAGGATCAGTTCTAGATGATGAAATTATGATTATGAATTATTTTACCACTGCCTATTATTATCTTTAGACAGTACCTCTGTATTTTTATAATTTCTTCTCAAAGTTGCCAGGCCAGACATTGCTCATGGCATCAAAGTTTCCTCTTCCAGGTAACAGAAGCTGAAATCCATGAGGTTTCAACATGTCCTGACTGCCAGCAGAAGGAAGCAGAGCTGGCCAAGGCTGCCTTTCTCAGGCACAAAAAGACTCTGCTGGCAAGTGCTTTAATCCAGAAGAAATTGGAAGAACAGCTTTACTCCAGGGTAAGCAAATATTGGTGAAAAAAAATCTGTGCTACATTTTATAGGTGCTGTAATGAAAGAATCTGTAATTCAGATTCCCCCTGATTTCTGGCAGTGA
>VZTT01010292.1:93553-134480 GCA_013400855.1 Buphagus erythrorhynchus | reverse complement strand
GATCTGTGTTCCCCCAGTGTTCTTTCATGGCTCTTCCTGAGCCCTATTGACTCTGGCAAGTTTCTTGCTTTCAATATGCAAGACTTTCAAGTCTTAATACATTTGGCAAACCAGTTCCCAAGCCTCTGTCTTAACAGACTTCTATTTTCTTTGCTCTTTCCACTTTCCTTAATTCAACAGTTTCTGCTTCTTAGAGATCATCTTCTTGGCCTGTGTCCTTCTGGGTAAGAATCAATGCTATACTCACAGTCAGCATATGGCAGCACAATCGCTGTAGAATTTTACCTTCTGGTTTACACCTGAAGAAGCTTCTCAAAATAGAGATGCTTTTTAAAATTTAATGTTACAGTAGTTTGCATTTTTGTAAACATCTTTGCTCAGATAAGGTTACTGGAACACTGTCACACAAAAACCTCAGCTCTCGTGTATATAAAACAAGNNTCGTGTATATAAAACAAGATCCTGTATGCTGTTCAGGACTAATCCCAGCATAACTTCTTACTAGCTGAAAGAATAATGCAGTGTCTGAAAAAAACAGATAACAGTGGAATATTCAGCCAGCCAATACAGGGATAGTTTTTACTTAAGTATTTTGTCCACGTAGCCTCTATGATTTTCATAAGCACTTCTTAAGTCAGGACTGCGACAGTATTTTAACCATTAAGAACACAATTTCCATCTGCAGCACATGTACATGCAGATACAAGTAACATCCTAACTCTTCTTTTTTAATAAGATATTTAACATATTAGATATTTAACAAATAGACAAGTCAGTCCTCTCAATTTCCTTTCGACCTATCTCTTGTTATTTGGGAGAAGAAGATGATCCCCATGGCTAAAGCCCCTTTCCGGTGATTGTAGAGAGTGATAAAATCCNCCTTCTGGCTTCTTAAAGAATATGGATTCCCAACAGCATCATAGCACCTAGCAATCTCCTGTAACATTTTAAGATGCCTTTTAATCAACTTTTTCACAAGACAGTTTTACTGTATCTATAGAAATACTGGGAAAGAAACTTGTTGGTAAGCCATAACTCTACTCTTACCTAATATAAGATGGAAAGATTAGAACACAGGAATGCAGAAGAGAGGCTATTTGTACTTGCTATGTTATTCAGGTTGCTAATTTTAACAGCCTGGAGGAATCTACCATTTACTGATGTTATTACTGCTAAGCACAGCAAGCATCTGCTGCTTACGGGCAGAACTACTGCAACAAAATTAACATCTTCTGTTTATCAAAAAATTATCCCTTCTACTGTTTTAGGAAAGGCAACCACTCTTCTAGTCCCTAGGTTAAAATAATACACAGGTGACATTCTCAGACTTTTGCAATGTTTTTCCTCAAAGGCAGGTTTCTAAGAAAGGAGATCAGCCATTTTACTCATTTACTGCAAACATTATTATACATAAGATTGACATTACTTCAAGGGCCAACTTCAATGCAGTGAAACAAAATTCTCAAACATCATCAACAAACTACAAGGTAAATGAAAACCTACAGAGACTTTGTTCCCTCAAGTAAGCATCTGGTTCCTTTTTAATATGACTATGCTACTAAGCACATAAATTTATTCAAAAGGAACAGACAGAAACATGATTGCATCTTTCACGTGGAACAACTAATGCTTTTTAAAAACATTCTTTACTTACTAGAATAATTATTTTTCTAGCTGAAGGTTAACACATCATCCAACAATCCTTATAAAAGGAAAGAAGAGATGCCACAGTTAAAGCATGGGGGTCTAACACTTGAGGTGTGTAGAAAATGGAGGTAAAGAAATGGGGAGGTATAGACAGCATTTCAAAAGAATCTCTCTTGAAATAAAGGTTACAAGTCATAGAATACATTCCTTCAATGAAGTACGAATTCAAAAACACATGTGATTTCACTGTATCGAGACTAAATGATGAAACGCACATCAGTCACTGCACATATTTTGGAAACCTGTTGAGCTGTACCTTCACCTATGACTAGGGCAAAGCACAATTGCATTATCATGGAAATGCAAGTGAAATCTCACACTACAACAATCAAATGCACTCAACAGTTGAAATCAGTCAGTCTTACAGTCTAAGGAACACAGTTCAGTGAAATAAAGGAGGAGATATATGTAGATATACAGATATAAATATACACAGAGAGAGACAGACAGGGAGAGTGTGTGAAAGCAATAATGCCTTCTGAGACAGACTTCTCCCAGTATGATCTAAGATTAAGACATGTGCAAAAGGGGCTAAAATACAACTATGACCAAGAAGAGATGAACAACAATTCTTTGCAGTCCCACTTACAACACCCATCAGATGCCTTTACCTTTGTATACTAGTCCTCAACACCAGTAAGGCTAAAGTAGTACTACCCTATGCAATGTTCTCTCATTCTACAGATGACAAACTATAAAAACACAGTGCTACATTCACAGACTGTACTGCTGTACCAAATCAGTCTCATACTACTATGTTACTCAGACAGCAATTATCTTCGTCACGGTAATTGTATGGAAGGCAGCAAACTAGAATGAACGGTGGAATAAAAAAAAATCTCAACTACATAGGATTTATTAGAGCTGTGAAATGTTTTACAGACAGGTACCCTAAATACCAAACTCAAATAAGAATTGAGCTCACTTTGCAAGTTAGCAACAAAGGAGAGATTGGAAGAAAAAAAGTGCTTTGTTCTCATCCACAGAACAAAGAGTTGTTTATTAAAGATATTGTACCTATTCCACAAGAGGTCATATTGTTATTTCCTCTCTAAGCTTTCTCTTTGCCCCACAGTCATGCAAGTCAGAGCCCATCCTAACTTTAGACCAAGTTTCTTGACGCTTAGATTTTACCTCTTAGGATAACCTTCATAATTGATGCACTCAAGAAACTAAGTTTGTTGGACTGATTTACACAGCAAATTTCTAGACCTAAGTAACAGAATTTGTCTGCATTTGGAAGAAAATCAGAAATTATTCTGTTTTTGCAAACTACGTCAATCCAATAAAACTCAACCAATTACCTTATTAACAGCTGGATGGACTTTGAAAAAGCTGCATCTTAAAAAAAACCAAAAAAAACGAAGCAGATGTACATCTCCAATTTAATACATGGCAATGTACATCCACATCCACTACGTAAGCTTCTGAAGTGCTGATTACTCCTGACTTGGACTGATGGACTTCCCTACAACACCAAGAAAACATCACGATCATTTTGTTGCACCAGTGAAGGAGAATGCCATATGTTAAACCTTGGGACTGAATCAGCAAGCCTGCTATGCCAATAAATAGAACCACTAAACCCCAAATTCCTGTCTTAATAACATTCTTTTCCAAATGCTCAAGGATTGCAAGCGATTAACATCCCAGACAAGTCAGACAGCAACAGCAGAAACATATTAGGGATGACAGACTAATTATGCCCATGTAGATCAGGTATTCATTACATCAGGTTAGCCATTGAAACATTAAAGAGCAGCAACTCTTGACATAATTCTGAGCAGCAGACTCTAACTCAAAATGCACCCATCAAAGCACTACTGGCAACAAACCCTTCACATTCAAAGTCAGCATCTCTGCAAGGCAAAAAAAAGCAAGCCTTTTCTGGATTTAAGTACTGCTGCAGTTTGCCATATAATAGAGGAAGCTCCTTTAAAATCATAATCAAAAGAACAATGTGTTTCAGAGACTTCTAAAGACATCACACTGGTTGTTTAGTGTGCATCACAAATCAGGTTTTATGGGAAAAAAAGAGCTCTTACTACTTTGTCATAGGATTCCATCAGAAGATGTCCTCAGAAATCCTGAAGTCATGTACAAAGCAGGAAAAGAGGATTGGAAGATTAAGGATATCAAAAACGATTATGAGGCACAACTTAACGAGATGCAAAGCTATGATTGAGAAAGGTTAAACTAGTTCAAGAGCCCAAAAACCTGCTTCTGTTAAGTGAATTAAGTGATTAGTACAGAGAAAGTTAACTGATCCCAATGTATGATATACAGAGAAGCCAATAGTTAATTTTTTTAAATTCCTCAGAGACTTCCCTGATGCACAACCATGAAGGGAGAACTTGTCCCAAACTTTTTAACAGAAAATACTTCACAGCAAAACCTATTCCTGGTAATTCGGTATTCATCAAAAGTCATACTCACTCAATAATGCATTTGTACCAGAACAATAAGTAGCTATCTTTCCTTTTTTAATGTAAAAGGATTAGCTTTGACATTTGAAATAGTCAAAGTAGCCTAAAGTACAATCAATGCAATAAATTAATAGCTATGACTATATCAAGATGCTAACATAACTATCATATATGGAAGTAGTGTCTTAAAACAAAAACATTCAGAGCTACTTGGAAGAATCAGAGAACCACACAGGAAGATCTCTTATTTTCTTGGATTCTCAAATGGTATTTGGCAACAGCCTTATACACCCTTATGCAGGCTTATGAAGAAACTAAGCTGATGTGGGATGAAGGAGAAGACACTTCATATAGATAAATAATTGTTTTAAACAGGAAACAAGCAGCTGTAACTCTTCGTTTCCAGACAAAGCCTCAAAGCACAAAAATATCAGGCAAGTCCCATGTTAGCAATCAGGAGATAAAGTACAAGATAGAACAAGATAGCCCAAGATGCAGGAATACTGTGACACTATCATACACAGGTGTGGTTTCATGTGAGTTCCAAAGATAAAACAGGGACTGCAAAACATACAGAGGAGATGAACATCTAGAGGCAGGAAACAGTTTCAATACAAGAAATGATTTAACAGACTAGAAAACAAAGAACTGCCAAGTGATACAACCTCCCCCCTCCTCCTTTTTCAAATCCCCTGCAAAAAGCATTCATGGTCTGCCTCTGAAATGCACAGACCTGCAACTGGCAGCCACTACAACCCTAGTGACAACCTCACGATAAAAAACAAAAATCATCACATAATGCATAGCTTTACTGAGGAACATCTTCCCACAGGTCATTGCTAATCCCATATCGTAAAACATCAAGGCAAGATACATTCTTACACAAAATCTACAATAAGCATAACAATGCACTGCCTATAGCCCAGGTAGTCCAAGAACCATAGAATTTAAAGCTGGGAGATGCTTCCCAGGAAATATCACCACAAACTCACGTTGATATATTCCTTTCCCAATATTTGGCACTGGCCTCTAAGGGTCTCACCCAGTACAGCTGTTGATGTTCTTAGTGCCAGCTGTCTCCACTGCCAAAGCCTAACAACTGGCAAAAACACTATGAAGCTGATGCCAGGATTAAACTGCTCCAAACATGTCCCATTCTCCTTTACACAGATGTGAGCACCTGTCATGCAAGGCCTTCTCATGTTTTACTACTGTAGTTCTGCCTTTCTGACCTCTAGTACCTCTGGTGACTCTGCTGCCAAAACATTCCTTTCATTACACTCCCCAAAGCATCAGTCTCTAACTCTACACTAGGTATCCACTTTGCATGGAAACTTTGTGCTTTACCAAGGCAACTTACTCGACCACAGAAAAAGAGATATTCTGTTCTTCTGACAATTCATCCAGTAGCTACCCTGGAACTTTCTTTCATACCAACCTTCAGGCATGAAAATAATCCATTTAACCACATCCTGATGCTCTCTCCAGAAATTTCCTATGACTGACAGGCAACTACTTCCACATTTCTCTTTGCATACATTCCAGTATATACTGCCTAGTTCTAGCATGACCCTATAGTCAAGCAAAACAAGAATTGAGTGTACCAGGCCAGCACGACCTGCCTCCTACATTAACACCTCCACTATAGGTGTCCACCTAGCACCACAGATAGCACACACCAAGGATTGGACAGCAATGTGGGTGAAGCATAGCCCACTGTTGATTCTTTACTAGAAGGTGTTGGAGCAAGCACTGTTAAGCACAGGGAGAAGTTACGAATAACCACACTCGGGAGGCCCCTAAAGCCCTTACAAGAGCTGGACATCTCACTGCAGACAGTAAAGGCTTCAGAGCATTTCCAAAGTCTACATTCTTTCAGCTCAAAGTACCACAAAATTTGCAGAAAAAGTTGACAATGTGGCATGCCCACACATTAATTTGTATCTGACAGCTCTGATAGCAGGGTAATAAGAAGCAAGGGTTGACAAACATGCAACTGGAGCTATGCACAGTCCTGAATGCAATGGATTTTTAACAGTGCATTGCACTAAACTGTAATTAAATTTATCTTAAAGTTCTGAAATATATAAAAAATGCAGTAAAGCCCTGTAAGACTGGAGTTAGAAACACTGCCTACAGGTGAACAAATAAAGATGACCTAATATAGTCTTAGCATACAGGTGCACCACCAACACAGCTTTTTGTGCACAGTATCATTCAGCTGCAACCTGGTGAACTGAAGCAAGTCAGCTGTGGAAGCACTGTCATAAGCTCACCTTGCTTATGAGAACTCTCCCCAAGTACCTGCCATAGTCATCAGGGAATGCTGCCCTGAATCTGCCTTCAGCCTAAGGAAATGCAGAGGTCTTGGTGCTCTTGTAGGCTATGGCAGAACTTGTCTGTCATTATCAAGAAAGAGTTAAAGACAACAGCTATACAGGGGAAAAAATGAATGCAGGAAGTCATCAGACACTATGCAACTCTAATTAGTCCAGGCAGAGCACCATTTCTATGTATCATAACAGTTCTGGTATCCAAACTAATCCTCAACAAGACAATTCTGTTGTTTCTGCACAGCACTGTAATGTGCCAAGCAGATATGCCAGGTATTTCAGCACTAATCTCATTCAACACCTACAAATAGACTAAACACTTAATTGAAAGTATTAAGCAGAACAGACTCATTGTTAAAAATGCTTTAATTCTTTACTTACTTTGTTAAATTTATATTAAGAAGAAAAATAATTAAATCTGATATGATTTTATACTATTCACAAGCTATTAGCTACATCTTCAGAGAAAGCCCTCTATTAGCTGTGCATCCAAAGAAAAGCAGAAGAGGCCTTTGCAAAAAGTTTAGAATAGTTTGATGCTGTCTTTTAAAGTAATATTCGAGCACTTGTAGACTCTTTGGATGCTTAAATTACTTAGATGTATTTAAGATACTGACTTCAAGAAACAAAGTATTTGCTGAACAAAGAATGCACACCCTAAGAGGCTAGATGCAGCTTTAAACCACACGAGGACACTTTACAGTACCAAGAAACAACATGTAGCTCTGAAAATCAGTCCCAGTAGTTTGAATTAACCTCATAATATTAAAGGACACTTCTCTGCCTTGCATCTGAAATCAATCATTTTGTCATCTGTAGCCCTAAACTAAACCCAGGCACATAGGAATTTACACTGTTGCCATATTAATCACTGTTGAAGCACTGGAATAAATATGGCTTCAATCTCCTCACTCCTTACCTTCCAAAATTCTGTAAAAGCATAACATGGGACAATCAAGTGCACCCAAAAGCACAGCTTTAGGATGAAATCTAATCAAACACAGCTTTTCACACTTGTGCTTTATGGGAAAAATTTCCTTTACAAAGACTGTCATGCTGCTATCAAAATGGTGAAAGCATGAGGCCACTGGAAAAAAAGGAATGCTGTATATAAAACAGAGGAAAACACAGTGCTTATACAGTATTCCTAAACATCACCACACCTACCATCACACAGCCACTGATTACCAGCAGTGTGAATAAAACAATGACTTGCAGTGCTACAGACCATCCTCAGCTCTGAATGAGAAAACAGGAGAGCACAGTACTGCTTCAAAGCACGCAGGCAATTCATCAGAAGTACAGCTGCAGCCTGGGAGAGGGCTAACAGATTACCCCGCTTACTCTGTTACCAAAAGACAATACAGTAACACTGTGAGCCACCGCGTATCACTTGGAAATTTCAGCTTGTTGTAGAAAAGCATTCTTTTACGAACAATATTCACAGCACGCTAAGTTCTACCACTCATGTAGAGGGTAAGCACAAGAGCACCTATGATCAAGTCCTCCTTCCTATAATCAATGCGCAAACCAGACTGCAGCTGAAGACTTTCAGGATCACATTTTTCAACAGTTGCATATACCAGTACAGCAACACTGAAGATGCTCTGTCAACAGACGATGCGTTATCAAAGTGATACTTCCAGGACTCGGCTGGCAGTTCCAGGGAACAGCAGGCAACTAAACGAACATAAGGGATCCACAAGAAACTCCTCTAGGGATCTGTCCCCATCCCAGCCTTTGCAGTGCATTTTGATTTGAATTGCCAAATAACAAAGCCAAGCTTCAGGAAAAAGTTAAGCTCACCACTAAACAGGAATTACTGCAGAAGACAGATACCTAAATCCACTCCATCAGTGACAGTATTCTTATTTCAATCATGCCAGCCCTAACACTAAACAGAAAATTGTTTAAGAATATACACTTGTCCAAGATTCACCTTGGGTAACAGAACTCATAAGACAGAAACTGCTTGGCATATTTAGGTCTATGGTTTCAAGATTCATGCTCTCCTTCAGCACTACTTAGTTCCCTGCTACTTTAAGGAATGCTCTGGAACTACAGGATCACACATGCTGCAGTTACTGGTATCCCACTGCCAGAATCAGGTCCCACTTTTGTAACAGAGATCCTTGACAGAAGATCAGGAAATACAGCTTCCATTTTCAAAGATATTAAGCAAAAAACTTGTCATTAACACATCAGCAAAAGAACTACCTACATTACAGAACTGAATAGTGCAACTGAATCTCAGCCAAACTATTTTCTTGCATATGGATTCTCTATAAACCAATACTTGAGTATGAGTTTATTCTAAGAGCAGCATAGCCACTATTACGTGAAAGCTAAAAGTAAACAGGACAGAAGATGAAAAATGAAGGTACGTGAATGGTACAGGTGGTGCTGCCTAACAGCTACAGGACACAATTTGCAAGGCTTGGATTTGATTCACAGGTTTGCCATTTGCCATTGACCTGCTGGGTGAACTCAGGCTGCTCCTTCCTTCACCTGCCTGGAGATCTGCCTCACTTACAGAGTTGACTTAAATTAAAAAGTTAACTCAGTGCCCTACCACATCTCTACGAAAATAAAACAAAAACTTCACACTATTTTAAAGATACTACTGGAACTTGAGACACACAAACTTCTTCATATAGGACTCAAAGCTCCTAGCACAAGACATCTTTTAAAGATTGAAATTCTAGTTTCCTGTAAGAAATTTGCATTTTCAGTGTCAGTCCAGAATTAAAAAGCAGTAGTCACAAGTCTTATCTTCCCCCTCATGAGGTTATGGTTTGCAAAAACAGAACTTTAAAAATATATTTTAATACTTCTTCATAACTTTTAACACACTCAGCATCTGACCGTACTACACAAAAGAGAAGGCACTGTCCTTAAGTTAAATCTCTCACTTAAAAACCCCCAGCTCATTCCCTGTTATCTTTAGCTATTTCCCCTCTACAAATATGCAGTGCCTTTATTCCACAGGCATCCAAGGGTCTTGATATTAGGATGTTCCAAGAAACTATTTTTGAAGTGACATCAGAAATCTGCTACAGTCAGTCAATGCAGCTAGCACTTTTTCCAAGATGAAAATAACCTTAACTTTAGAAAGCAACATTTCCCCTTGATTGATTGAAATTTGACAGGTGATCTCAGAGTATCCCAGACACGCTTTGTTCAATTTTAGTCCCTTCTCCATGCCAATCAGATCAAACTGAATACTCGGCCATACTAATCACCCATTATATATATATATTATGGCTTACAAGATAGGGTAAGCTTCATAAAAGCGTTTTTTTCAAAAAGACAAGATTTCTGTACAGGTATTAGCTGGCTCAACCTACCCTAGAGCTAAAACACACTTGAGAGAGAAATGTTCTAAGACCACACTGACTTTCATGCCTATCTCAGTCAGAACTCGGCACCTCCCTTTCAAGTGATGTTGCTAACACCCCCCAAGCTAACCAGCTTGCTGCAGCCTAAGCAGAGGCATTTAAAAATTAACACAAGGATTTTGAGTTCCTCTGAACGGAAGCCTTCCACTTCCCCCTTAAAATCTAAATTGACACCTGGTAGCTCTGACAAGCATCCTGCACACATCCCTGCTTTAATTATTGTAGGTGACCTCCGATAGTAGCCTGACAACTTCACCTCTCAACTTATCACAAGGTAAGGTCTAATCCCCTGTATCTACGGGTTCCCTGGCACTGCGTGAATCGCTGCTTCGGCCAAGAGGCACGCAGCCGGCACAGACCAAGGTGATTTACAGAAGGGCATGGGTTTTGCCCCGCCATCCCCCATCATCGGCCTCCCTGCCACGGCCGGCTCCAGAGGAGTTCGAGTGATCCCAACCCGCCGCCCCCCTTCCCGGAGGGGCCGCAGGAGGCGGCCGAGGCCCCCCTTCCCTCTGGGGCTGCAGCAGCCCCCGGGGCCCCGGCTGCTCACCCCTGCACGCCCGGGCTGTATTTCCTGGTCTTCCAGGGGGTGCCGGGGCTCTGCAGCGCTGGCTGAGGCGGCTGCCGCTGCTGGTGGGGGGAGTTGTTGCCGGCGACGCCGCGGCTGCCGGAGAGCAGGTAATTCATCCCATAGGTGCTGGCTTTATTCTCCCGTTTCCTGCGGCCCGGGTGGTACTGGTGCTGCTGGGGAGAGGCCGGGGGCGGGTGCGGGCTGCGCGCCGGGTGCGGCGGCTGGTGGTGCCCATTCACAGCGTTCACTTTGTTCTCGTGGAAGTTAAAAAACTCCCCGGGTCCGGCCCCGCTGCCCAGCAGCCCGGGAGGAGCGACCGCCACCGCCCGGGGGCCGCCGGAGGAAGAGGAGGAGCCGCCGCCTCCGCCACCGCTGCACGATCCCGAGGAGGAGAAGCCGGGACTCTCGGTGCCGGACTCCACCGACGAGCAGGAGGACGAGGAAGACACGGAAGGCGACTTCTGCAGCCGCCGCCCTCCCTCGCTGCCGCCGTTCACCGCCGCGGGGCCGCCGGGGACAGCGGGCACCAGTCCGGTCAGCAGGGCCGGCGGGGACGGCGAGGGCGAAGGCGGCGAGGAAGAGGAGCAGCAGGCGCCGGGCGCCCCGAGCCGCACGCAGCCGTGCCCGCGGGGCGGAGAGGCGGCAGAGTCCAGCGCCGGGGAGTTGAGGCAGAGGTAGTGCGGGAAGCTGGCGCCGCCCCGGCCCCCCACGCCCTGCGAGGTCTCCCAGATCTGCATCCACAGCGCATTCGCGGGTCCTTTCTGCTCGGGCTGGATCCAGGCCACGCGGGGATCCATCCACGCCCGCCCGCCGCCGTCCCTCACTGCCCGGCCAGAGCTCCGCGCCGCCGCCCGCTCACCGCCCGCTCCCTGGCTCGCTCGGCCCGGCAGCGGCGCTAGGAGCGGCCCGGCAGCAGCGGCATGTGTCGCGGGGACGAGGGAGCGAGGGAGGGCGGCAGGGCGGCAGGAGGCAGAGCCGGGCGAGGCGAGCGCGGCTCGGGAGGAAGCGAAGGCGGCGCAAACTGTACCCGGCGCTGCCCGGAGCGCTCCGCTCGCCGTTCCAATGTGGCGTGTCCCCCTCGCCAGGGCCAGAACCGGCACTGCGCATGTCCCGCAGATTTTAAACCTTCACCGGAGACGGCCGCCCTGGCAACCGCACATGCGCGGGAGGCGGGAGGGAGACGGGCGCTGGGAACGCTCCCCCCTCCCACGGCGCTCGCTCGGCCGCCCGCGCCGGCGCGGAGCGGGGAGGCTGTGCTGCGGCCCCGGAGCCCGGAGGGGGGAGCGGGGAGCCGTACCGCCAGCTCCCTAACTCACAGAGACACGGAGTGGGCCGGGCTGGAAGGGACCACAGCAGTCCAGCCTCCCTGCTCGAGCAGACGCATCCCAGAGCACGGGGCACCGATTGCATCCAGACTGTTGTTGAATATCTCCAGTGAGGGAGACTCCACAGCCTCTCTGGGCAGCCTGTTCCAGTGTGTAGTCATTCACACAGGAAAGAGGTTCTTCCTCATGTTTAGGTAGAACTTCTCTGCTTCGGTTGCTGCCCTTTGCTTCTTGTCCTATTGCTTGGCACCGCCAGGAAGAGCCTGGCTCCATCCTCTTGACACCTTTCCTTCATATACTTACAGACATCCATGAGGTTCCCTCTCACTTGTCTTCCCTGCATCTCCATGAGCGGCTGGCACAGCCGCAAACCTGCCCCTGTGTTGGTTTCTCACAAATACTGCCTTGTCTGACCCCTCCATGCCACAGCTCCTCCCTTTGGAGAAGTGTAGCCCAGTTCCCACAAAAATAAAAGGGTGGATTTTGAGGACTAATTCAGAGGAGAAGCAAGTGCAGGCAAATCTGCTTTGGGGAGGCTGAGCAGCAAAGAGTGTAGGGCTGAGCGAGGCCACTCCACTCCCTGGGGGAAAGGGGAGGCGTGGGTGATGTGTCCAGGCAGCACCATGCAGTTCATAACCAAGGGAAGGCTTTCCTTGGATTGGTAGCACCAAGACAGAACCGCAAAGCACCACATTTCCACTGGATACTTCAGTTTTGATTGGGCTTGAGTCCAGGACTCTGGACAGGACAGGGAGACAGTGCCTGTTCCAAGGAATGTCTCTGATAGATGGGTTTCATGTGCAGCGATCCCTCAGTAAAATGCATACTGCTATTGGAATGGGATCAGACACAGACGCACCGTGATCTGAAGATGGCTTTAACAGCCAGCCTCCTAGAATGATGTCCATAATGTTTTTCTTTCTAATCCAGTGATTGATTTGCCTATTTCCTTGAGCAGCCTCAGTATTCGTATGGATAAAGTGTCCTCTCCTGAGGTACCCCCAGAAACTCCAGTGGTCCAGGACTCCCCAGACTGCTCAGTAGAGCCCTTAATCTGACTGCAGAGCAGTACAGAGAAGAGTTGTACATGCATAAATCCAAATACTATCAGGGAATCCTAGTTGGAACAGCCCTCCACTGCAGTTGCATGGTACTTCTTGAACGAACTAGCTGCCGCAGAAGGAGAGGTCCCGCTCTCCATAATCCTGCTAATTCCTTTCCATGCTGCTTTGCACAATCCCTGATATTGATCAGTGAGCCAATTTAACTTGTTAATTCAGAGAAGACTGCACTTGGAAGAAAAGTAATAGTTCTCAGCAGTTCATTTTGAGTTAGCTTACTTTGTGATCAGAGCTGGCACTAAGGAGGGGGCGGAGAGAGGATGAGAGAGCAAGACTCATTTGTTAGGAAAGGATAGCTGTGCTTGATCTAGTTGTATTCTTGAACTATACCCTTAGACTTCAGAGCAAGAGAAACTGATATGAGGGTGACAGCCTAATGTTTATTGCCGGAAGTAATTTAGAAAAAGCAGGTCATTAACTTGTTACCGTTAAGAAATAGGCCAGTTTTTAGGACTAAGCCAAAGTACACATAAAAGTACACAATAAACTAACCAAATCCAAACCACATGAAAGAGCTCTTAATTATGTCTCATGTACGAGTATGTTCACCACAATTTCTTGTATGGTCAATGAAGTGTTCAGATCTTCAGCAGAGATTCCAGCTTGAGTTATTGATAGCTGTCCTTGGTTTTATGGTTCATTTTCCAAAGGATTTTGGATTGGTTTGGTTTGGTTTTAATTGAACATGAAAGAAGACAAATAAGCAGGCCCCTCGACTCTGTTCTTTTTATATAAATGATGTTAGAAATAAACCAGAGAATTACACTGTCTCTTCTTTTAGCCCTGAATACTCTGCATTGTTGCCTCTACGATGACCTGGGTATGGCAAGGAGAGATGAGGATCCACAGTATTTCTGCAAGTGTAGCTGCTGTGGTATGCTAATGGTTGGAAGACTTACTTTGTAGATCGACTGTGAAATACTGAGAAGGCTAAGGCAGCTACAGAGCCCACATCTCAGCCTTTTTATATCTGTGTTTTGACTTTTCATACGTCTGGTAAAGATCACATCTTCAACCTGCTGAATTAAAACTCTTAAAATAAAGGAATACTGGTCAGTGTTTTCATAGGATCATAGAATCACCGAGTGGTTTGTATTGGAAGGAACCTTAAAGATCATCTAGTTCCAACCCTCCCGCCTTAGGAAGGGACACCTTCCACTGGACCAGGTTGCTTGAAGAGGTGGAGGGGAAAACCAAAAAGACACAATGGCCAATCTTATGGAGACCTTTCCAAGCTCAGCAATTTCATGACCTGTTTTATTTATTTCCTTCCCTGCCCTGCTGCCATCTTTTAAAAGTCGGCACTTTCAAGAGGGCCTGATTTCCCTCTTTGCTAAAATTATCTCCAACTTCATTTTCAGGTCTAAGTGGTAGAGACCACTGCTTTGTTAGAGGCAGTAACTCAGAAGCAGCTTTTAAATGAGGAGAGACTCTCATTAATCCCAATACTGTCTTGGAAGAGGCTAGGCTGTTTCCTGAAGTAGTCACAGAGAGAGTTGTCTCTCACTGGCTTAAGCTATGTTAGACAGAATTTCTGAAGCTGCAATAGTGCCTTATCAGTTCTTTGTATGGGTTCAAGGCAGCAGCTACCATATAAGTGTAATAGAGAACATGGAATAGATGGGTAGGCACAATATGCTTGATGATCTACATTTTAAGTACTTGGAGAAGAAGGAAATCTCTGAGAAATCTATAAGCAATGGTTTGATAACACACAAATTCATTTATCTATCTCATGATGATTTGTCAGACTTGTGGCACATCACTGAAATATCTGTGCTAAAAAAAAGGAGGTATTACATGTTTCCTACAAAAATGTGTACAATATGGAGAAATAATACCCGGTGGTCTGTTGTGGCACGACAACAAGAAAAATTATCATCTTCTAACATCAGCTTTTTCTTTCCTCTGTTTCTAGCCTCTCCAGTGAGAAATCTAAATAAAGCATGTTTCTAATCTTGTCCCTTTAAAGTGAGAATTTCCCTCTAAAAGTAGCAAGTGAGAACTGCCTTTGCAACAATTAATTTTTTTAAAAGTCTGGTTGATTTTAATTCAGCTGTCCTTTACTGAGTGAAACTCCACACTGAAGGTAAGATTCTCAGAATGTTTGAAAGTCAAATACAGTTTGGATCATAAGAAAAATATCATTTCTTTTCAATAAAGCTTCCTTCCCACTGTTGAATTAATGAGGATGCAGGTAATGAAAAGTCTCCCTCTATATTTGGCACTGGTGAGGTTGCACCTTGAATCCTGTGTCCAGTCCTGAGCCCCTCAAATGAGGAAGGACACTGAGGTACTAGAGTGAATCCAGAAAAGGGCAGCAAAACTGATGAAGGGTCTAGAGCATTAATTCCATAAGGAATGGCTGAGGGAGCTCAGGTTGTTTAGCCTGGAGAAAAAGAGGCCCGGGGTGACTTTATCACTCTCTACAACTGCCTGAAAGGAGGGTGTAGCCAGGTAGGAGTCGGTGTCTTCTCCCAGCCAACCAGTGACAGAATAAGAGGACACAGCCTCAAGCTGTGCCAGAGGAGGTTTAGGTTGGACATTAGGAGGAATTACTTCACAGAAGGGGTGGTTAGACATTGGAATGGACTGCCCAGGGAGGTGGTGGAGTTGCCATCCCTAGAGGTGTATAAAGAAAGACCGGACATGATATTTGGATTTTGGCCCACATGGCCTTGATTCTGGCCACCCACAATTACATTGCAAGCCTCTAATGCATCACCTCCTTCATGCTCACCAGCTCTAATCTCCTTTGTAGCCTTTGTGGCCCATAGCCATTCACTTAAGAGCTGGACTCAATGATCCTTGAGGGTCCCTTCCAACTCAGAATATTCTGTGGTTCTGTGGTGGGATGGATGGAGAAGGCACAGAGACTAGGGCTCAGCAGTATATCTGACCACACTCATACCTAATGAAGGTGGGAAGAGGAAAGAACTGAACAAATCAAGGTCTCAAGCTAGATGGGAGTGTGAGAGAAAGGCTGTCTCACTGAAGGAGGTGCATCTCTAACAAGTGACCTTCAGAGTGTGCTAGTCACCAGGAGATAATGTTGGGGAGGAAGTAACAGGGAGGCAGTTTCCTTAGCTGCACTATCATCGCTTTTTTTTCCCTCAGTAAATACATTCCTGAATAAGAGAGTGGAGATACAATTTTCATGTCTCAAATGTAGCTGATCACAATAGGGAGACAAGTAGAAATCCAGAATACCAGTTTCTGGTTCTTACAAGGTGTGATTTGGGGCATTCATTTAATCTGTTTGCTGGAAATATGGGCTTTTACCTTCTTCAAAATGGCTTGTGTCTCCCATTAAAGAAAGCCAGGCATGAGTAACCCTGAACAGGGTTAAATCATGTTATGTTTTCTCCCTTAAATCTTCTACTTGGCTCAGACCTTTCTCCAAGGCTCTATGTCCTCTTCTGATGAACAGTAAGCATCAGCCAAATTTAGGTTGTTGAGGCATAATCAGAGCCAATGGAAGTACAGAGCCTGGAACAGCTGTCATCCACCAGCCATCTCCTCTTCCCACCCTGTCTTCCTTGCTCTTACAAGGGTTGCCAGCCCTGTCTCAGACAAGCTGAACACATGATAAATCAACAGCTGAACAGCTGCAGCTTCCAGCCAGGCATGTTCATGCACATGAAAATCCTTTTCTAGCTGCCTACATAAAATAGCTGTGTGGTAAATGGAGAAAGTGTGGGAGGAGGTTCACAAGCTATTCCGTTCCCTTTGCATTCAGGGTGGCATCATAGTGGGAGAGGATGCACGGACAGCAGGGTGTGATTCTTGCCTCACACTGCTGGATGTGTGTCAACACTTCTGGTGGGAGCTCTGCCCTGGAGACCTTTCATCACTCTGTGCATGCTATGGATGTGCAATTCTACAACAGGAGCAAGGTAAAGGTGCCGCCTTGACATTCCCACAGTCTATTCCCATTCCTATATTTGGTACTCTGATAGGGATTACTTTCAAAAGTCTGCTTTATTATGAATGTTTATCTTAGCTTGTTACACGATAATTAAATACTTAACACAGCTTATTTTTACAGTATTCAGTGGCATATTTAATTCTTCTGTATCAAGGATGTTCTATGGAAGTTTTAAAGTTGTTCTTGTGTTCTGTTTTGTTTATTTTAATAATTTAGAGAAGGTTTGGGAGCATACAGGTTTTGGAACGTTTGTTTTTTAACTCGGGGATTAGGAATTCTGCCTTTGAGACTTGTCACTTTTCATAAGAGAGGATGTTCTGCCAGCAGTAGCACTTAATTGAAGACAAATCTCACAGACATTCTTTCTTCAAAGCTTTATTTAGACATAAAATTAAATTGTGATAGCAAGCACAAAGAGGGTTTTAAGAATAATTTTAGCTGTAGAAAATACTCTATGAGAGAGATCATATACAAATGAAGTTTATGCTAAGTATTTATAACGCTTTTGAAAGTACTATTCCAAGTGGGATCTGAAGAGCTGTATGAAATCAGATGCTCTGTCTTCCTGTCCTGGTTAACATAGAGCCCTACAAAGAGTTGATTTTGTCAGAAGGGTTGCTTGCCTTTGAATGACATGTTGAGAGAATATATTAAGGAGATTCTCATGAAAGTTAGTAGGAATAAACTGGTCAGGATTCCTCCCTTACTTGTGTTTGCAATCTAAGTGATCCCAGGATCATCTTTAAGTTGTCACTCTCCAGGCTGCTGTGGAGGACAGGTGAGGGCATGCAGAACGTGTTGTGTGAATCCTGGCAGAGGGGAGGGATCCCAACGCACAGTGTGGTTATACGTGCACTAATATGGAAGGAAAAAGTAGATCTGACTGGACTGTCTTCTAGGAGAAGAATCTATAAGTAACACATTGTTCCTCCTAGGAGTAACATTAGAAAAAATCCTTTCTTCATGTCTGCTGGATATAAGCTTTCTGCTGGGGAGAGCATGAGGAGGCAAGCTGTGAGAAAGCTGATGTAAAAGCCACTTAGTGAGGATGTACCCTGGAACCCTGATTGGCCATGTTAACATGGCAATCAGACAGGGCACCAGCTGCTTCTGTACTAAACCTGGAAGGATCCTTTATGTATAACAGAACGACTGTGGTTAGAATTAAGGTTACATCAGGTGTCAGCAAAAGCTATCATTGTGAAAGATGTAGCCCACTTTTATTAGATCAAAGCCATATTTGATCTTGTACAGATTTTGAGAAGATAATTTCTCCTGCATGGTCAACTACCTATGTATTTATCATTGGTTCATCCTGCCCATGGGTCCTCACCTACAGGCAGCCCAGGCACATACCTACACACATTCTCTCTTTAAATAGAAACTGCTCTATTGCAATGCACCTCCCTCTCCTTAAATATATCTATGCCCTGCATCTCCACCTTTAAAGCTATTATTTTTAACTGTTCTTGGGCCACAACTAAATCACTTGGACATCTCAGGAAGGAGATTTCCAGAAGGGAAACATCTTTTTGCCAATATAAAAGTGCTGACCTGAGCTGTATTTGCATTGGGCCATGGATAAGTTAGCAGAGAAATACAGAAGATCAAAGGAAAGCAAGACTTTTTGGCAGGGTTTTTAGCTGAAGTTAATGTGCAGCAGCTGTAGGATAGATTAGATAGGGACTGATAAGAAAGCATAATATGGTTTAGCTGGTCCTTTAGAATGAGGATAGGAACAAAGGAAAAGCACGCATCAGTAAGAGAACATGGCTGGCAATTTTATTTGATGTAGAGAAATATGTGGACTAGAAATAAGGGGAGCAAAAGAGGTGGAGTGTACAGATGCAGGTGTTGGCCAGGAGGCCAGGAAAACTATCAGAGTGAAGGATCATCAGTCAGCATGCACTTGTCCATTTGCTCTTTGAAGGACCAAAAATCAAGGCCAGGAACCAGAAGAGTACTCAGGCACCTCTCCCCTAGTCTTTCTACCAGCACTCCAACTTTCTTGCACCAAATCCTCCTATGAGTCCTATCCTGTGGTTCAATACTGGAATTGTATAGCACTTTACAACTTTCTCTGCCTTCCGTGAGAAATAAAAATCAGCTTCACCATCAGTTCTTTCCAGTGCATAGACAGACTGTGCACAGACATCAGCTGGAACTTCTCCAGGACTTCTTCAGCTTGTCAGTACCATTTCACCTTGGGACCTTACACACACGCAGTCCAACAGACATGCCTTTGGGATCCTGAAGGCTGTAGATGAACAGAACATGCCTGGACATTCCAAACCCCCCTTGTGATGACAGTGCCAGTATCTTCTGTCTGTTGGTATCAGCAGTGAATCACAGAATTGTTTAGGTTGGAAAAGACCTGGTAGAACATCGAGCCCAACCTTTAATCCAGCACTGCCAGGTCCACCACTAAACTATGACCCTAAGTGCCACATCTACACTTTTTTTAAATACTTTCAGGATTCCTTCAGGGACTGAGCCCTTGGTGACTCTACCAGTTCCCCAGGCAGTGTGTTCCAATGCTTGACAACTCTTTCAATGAAGAAATTTTTCCTAATAGCCAATCTAAACCTCCCCTGGTGGAGATCGAGGCCTTGATATCCTGTAACTTATTACCTGGGAGGAGAGACCAACTCCCACCTGGCTACACTCTCCTTTCAGGCAGTTGTAGAGAGTGATAAGGTTATCCCTGAGCCTCCTTTTCTCCAGGCTAAACAATCCCAGCTCCCTCAAATGCTCCTCATCAAAAGTGTGCTCCAAACCCTTCCCCAGTCCATTGCCCTTCTCTGGACTTGCTCCAGCATCTCAATGTCCTTCTTGTGGTGAGGGGCCCAGAACTGAACACAGATCTGAGTACTCACCAGTGCCAAGCAGAAGGGGAGGATCACTGCCTTAATGCTGCTGGCCACGCTATTGCTGGTACAGGCCAGGATGCCATTGGCCTGTTCATAATATTGGTCTCTAATCTCAGCAAACATGGGCTTCACAGTAAATCTATGCCTCTGAGCTCCTGGGCTCATGAGTTCTATGGACATGCAGGTAACACTGAAGAAGCAACATTCATTTATTGTAGCAGAAAAGGCATGAGGAAGGAAGAGTGAAATGTCAGCATTGAAACAGATTAGGACTTCTGATTGCCCGAGGTTACTGTGCTTAGTTTAAGATATCAGAATATCTGTTGCTCCCTCCAGGCAGATCATGGGTCGGAGCAAGGAGAGGCTGCCATTCCTGCTGCCAAGTGCCAAGCTGAAGTTCCCATGTAGCTTTGTGATGGGACAGCTTTGCTTTTACCTATGGCTCAAATTCACCACTGGCTCAAAGCATCCAGAAGCCTGGAAACAGCTCCAGATTTCTGCAGTGAGACTTCACAGGCTTGTGATCCACTCCTCTGAGTCCTGGTGTCCAGGCAGTTCATTGATGATTCTAGTGCTTCTCAGCTGCATGAGAGGTCTGACAGCCCTGCAGCCAAGAGCCTGCCTTGGAGAAGTATGACCTCCATCCAGTACTACAGCTCAAATTGAAAATCTTTGCCATAGTTGCTGACAGATGACACTTGCCATAGGGTAGGCTTTACTTGCAGAGTCTCCTGCAGAGCTCATGGTGTGGTATTGACTGATACCATCAACCAGATACAAAGAATATTCATTCTGCTCGCAGAAACATCAAAGTTCAGCTTTTTTCTTTCAATATGGTAGCAAGGATGCATGGACCTCCTTCTCATTAGAAACAAGTTAATTTGGACACAAGACAGATGTGTTGTGGTTCCATGCCTGCCTAGTGGGACCTGGAAGGGCTCTTTTCATCACCAGGCTGTAGCTGTTTTTTCATTCAGGGTTACCTGGTGATAGCTGTGAAGTTTATCCCAGCTGGTTCCTCATGAAGCAGTGACAGCCATGGTCCATGAGACTTATTTTTGTTGGATGGAAATAATCTCTTGATCATGTACTCAGAAGGTGACAGTAATTAACACAATGTAAACACCAGTCTTTCTATGATTATCTTAGAATCTAGTGAGAGCATGTGGCTACCAGTGCAGGAAGTTAAGGTCAGTACTGCCAACAAGTCTTCCATGGTGGGAGAAACAAAATGCATTGAATGAATGTCTTTTGCAATTTCTGCATTTAATTTGCTCAGTTCATGTACCATTAGTTAATCAGACTAGCCATATAGATAATTCCACAGCAGTGATTCTGAGCATAAAGCCATGCTACTGCCCTTTCCAATGGCACACTATATCACTTAGTGGTTGAAAAGTGCTTCTCTGACAACTTTGTTGCCATTCTATTTTAAATTCTTCTGTTGATTCCTTCCCTTGCTGATGGTGTAGGTTTTACTGTGCAGAGGTAATCCTTTCTGAGAGTAGTGTTGTCATAGGGTGCTGTATCAGGGACCCGGCCAATTCCTACATGATACAGTCATCCTCCTTCAGCTCCTTGTTTGTGTAGACTGATCAGTCCCTCTGCTCTCTAGTGGGGACCCTCTCTTGGTCCTTCTCTTCCATAACTTACCTTCTAGAACCATACACAGTATCAGTCTGTACCCCACACTACCCAGTGAGATGCTTCAGGAGTTCCATCACATAAATCTATGGCTGAGTCTTGGCTGTGAAGTGCAGACCCCTTCAGAGTCTTCCCTTGAGCTGGATCTGTTATGACTAGACAGGGGAACATACAAGGATCTGTCCTGAAGATGTGGAAGCTGACTTTTTCACCTTTTGCCCTGTATTTTTTCCTGCTGTTTTCTGCTTTCAGTATCCTTGTGACAAGTGAAATCCTTTCCCTGCCCTAAGTGTGGTATGTTTCTAGTTGAGGACATGTTATGGTCAACCATACACTACTTGGCTTTGCCATAAGATTCTATTGCCTGGTGCTGGCCTGGAAACCATCTGTTACTACTAGCAATGGCTCTGGCATAGGGCTAGGAGACAGGGTGGAAGTGGTTTGACCTTGATTATACCATTTATAGGATAGACAGCTCTGCCTCAGCTTTCTGCACAGCTGCAAAGAACAATTTCTTGACATTTTTACTGCATGGCATAATTCTTTGCTGGGCCTGATTCAAACTCTCTCATTTAGTTTGAACTCTCTCATTTGGGCCACATGGAAACCAGCAAGAATTATGGACAAAATGTTTTGATCTCATAGGAATTACATCTGCAGTTACCCACAAGGAAGAAGAAATCGTCTGTGATGTCTCAGGGCAGATCTCATCTATCATCCTGGAAAGTTTCAAATTGGATCTGCTAGAACAACATATTTACAGTATACATTAGGAAAGATAAAACCTTTTCTAGATCAAGTAGAGTTCTGGCTGAATGCCCAGCCTTGCTGCCAAACAGCTGGCCTTGCTCTTGGACAAAGAGTAGGAAAAGGCAGTATATTTCTCTGGAAGAATCTGTACAGAGGCTAACAAAAATAAGGGGCCTTGCCCCTGGAAAAAAAGATTACCTGTAGTCTTCACGAGTATCCATTCCAAATCCTTACTGGAGAGCCTTTCAGAAAACTGATTTACTTAAAATGAAAGCCCATTCAAAGGCTGTTGTTTAAAATGCCTTTGGAGATGTATGTTCCTAGGCTGAAAAATATGGTGTTATGGAAAGCAATCTCTATAAACAATAGAGCTCTGCTTTGTATTTTGTATTTTCCCCTACATCTTATGCTACAGTCATCTACTTTAGAATATATATAAGTTGCAAATAACTAATAAATGTAGAACCCAACTTTTCTGATCAGTACCAGCATTTCCCTTTTGCTCCTCCTGTAAACAGCGCTTTGCAAAAATTCACCAGCACAAACTCAAACAATTCTATGATAAAGAGTTTCAATATTATTAAAAGAAAAACCAAAAAACCCAAACCAAAACCCAACCAACCAAAAAAAAAAAAAAACCCAAAACCAAACAAAACAAAAAAAAACCACAAAAAACCCAAAACACAAAAAAACCCACCCCAAAGTAAAACTTTGCTCTGGGTAAGCAATCTTTTCTCCACAGGAAACTCTCCAGAAGCCCCTCTTATCATCAGTTCATGAGATAGCCCATAAATTCACTGTGTATAAAACAATGTTACATTAGTAAAACATTGAATGGATTTTTTTCCCTGAGTGTTGTTTTTTGTTTGTTCATTTTAACTGAAGGTGTTCAGTGAAAATCTGAGACAAGAACAGACTAAATATACCAGCAGCCGGGATGGAGCTGCAGGCCTCTCAGAATTTTGCATTTCCAAATGCTGTCAGCTGTGGAGGTTGAGGACCCAGGACCTCTTGCTGGATGCCTTCCATGTCTGACCACAGATAATGGTGGGTTCAAACTGTTTCTCCATGCATGCATGGGCTGATGCATCCAGGTGCCAGCGACTGGGGAGACAGACCCAGGGGCAGCTACTGGCCAGACTGGATGCCTGAGCCCAGCTGCTGGAGGCATCCACTTTTTACATTTGTATTGACATACTTCCCAGAAATGGGAAAAAAATTTCCAAGCCCAAACAAAAGTTGTAAGCCTCTAAAAAGCTGAATTTAAAAATTCTCTCTGTGAGTTTCTGTCTTCCCTGGCCTGTTTGGCTGAGTGCTGTGACACCAAATGAGGGTCTGTGTGCTAGGTGCTGGCAAGGAACTGGTCTAGCTATCAGTGACTTTGTAGAGGATGGTGCATCTTTCTGAGGGCTACCGTGTTGGGGGCTGGAGGGGAGAGAGGATCATGAGCAGGAAGGTTAGCACTCCTTGTTGTTCTTCATGCTGTGCAACACAGACACAGATGGCTGGTGCAGATGCAGACCTCTGCTGGTAATTTATTCATGCTTGTTTGGGGGTGCATTCTTGTCTGCTTCCAGGGTCCCTGAGCTAGAGGAGAGGACTGTCTTTGAATGTGCTGCTGTGAATAACAATTTCTGCTCTAGGCAGTGCTTAGAGGGGACTGGAATCTATGATGCAATAGGTACCCAGTAAGCCCACATCTGTGCAGTGCCACAATAAGACAATTGAGAACAGTGTTAGACTGGATTTTATATGTAAGAAAATGTTAGATAATCATTTCATGTTTCTAATTAGCCTAGTGTTAATGAAGACACAAAGTGGCAGAAGATGACACTATTACTTGATGAAAAATAAGACATGGTTTGTCATCTGCAGTGTTACTTGCAATTTATCTTTTTTTGATCTGATAGAGAAACAAGAATATTCAAGAAGATCTCTGAGGTTTAGCCACAGTAGCAGATGGGGTTGCATCTGCAAAGGAGATTGTTTTGTCTGCTTTGAATTGAAATTAAAAGCTGTTGCAATGACAATTCATTTAGTATGAAGAATTAGGAAACAAAGTACAATTACTTTAGGGTTTTTTACTTTTAATAGTAACCATTTAAAGAGTAGTAATTATAGCATATTATTCATTGAAGTCTGGAATGTCTACATTGCATGGCAATTTCAGTTTAGGAAAACCACATAAAGCAATTGACAAAAGACTTTTCCTACAAGTGCCTTGTTAGTGTTTTATTTTGAACTTTTATAAATTCAGTCATTTTATTGGGCTTGCATGGCAAGGTTTTGTTATAGGGGGTCTACAGGGGTGGATTTTGTGAGAAGCTGCCGGAAGCTTCTCCCAGGTCCAACAGAACTAGTGCCAGCCAGCTCCAATACAGACCTATCACTGGCCAAGGCTGAGCCCAGCAGCGATGGTGGTGGCATTGCTGGGATAACAGTTAAAAAGGGGCAAAAAACTCTGCAACTGCAAGTGGAGAGAGGAGTGAGAATATGTGAGAGGAGCAGCTGTGCAGACACCAAGTTGCGCGAGGAAGGAGGGGCGAGGAGGTGCTCCAGGTGCCAGAGCTGAGATTCCCTTTCAGTCTGTGACAAAGGCCATGGTGAGGCATCTGTGTCCCTGCAGCCCATGGAAGTCCTAATGGAGCAGAGATCCACCTGCAGCCCAAGGAGGACTCCACACTAGAGTAGTGTTCTCTTTTTGCTTATGAAAATAGCTCATTTTTCTGTGATCATTTAGCTTTCTATTCATAAGACTATACTGCAGTATGCTGTCTGCATAGTTACTCATATTTTCTAAGCTACTCTTCCTAGTATTACTTTATTCTATCATTAATTATCATATACTGCACTGTTTCAGACTAAATATTATGCTTAATCTAATACTCTCTATTTCTGAGGCCTAGTAAAATCTGCAAGGATTTTGAAGTGCAAAAAGGACTATTTTGATCTTTGGTTACTGATTTTAGTATATCGTGATGACTCTCCTTTAATACTTGAACAGTTTCACGGTACTATGTGGGATTTTCCAGCCAGTTCTCTTGTTCCAATACCATCACCATTTTTCAGAGAGACAATGCCTTTTGCCTTTGCAAAACATTAAAATCCTACAAATCTACACTATTGCACTGGGCTGCTTTGTCACAGGGCTTCCTCACACATTAGCAGGACCCTGGCTCTGCACAGTGTGTGTCTCCTGGTCTTCTGCAGCAAAAACAACATGTGGAGTGAGGGCACGACTGGAAGCCTCTTGGACTGTTCACCAACACACTGATACAGATTTAAAAGATTACATTCCAACCCCATGAAGCAGCCACCAGGACACAAAGATAGCAGGTACCTGAAGTTGGTTTTGCTTGCCTACATTGGACTGGCCTTTAGTCTGGGCAGTGCTGCTCAATGTCTGAGCCCCCATTCACAGATCACATAGCTTTTTCTTTTCTGGCAGAAGTTTATAACTATGTTTGTGGTGGTTTTCCCTTTCAATAGCCCAAGAGAAATGGAGCGCCCACTCCAAGAGCAGAGGGAACATGTGGCTTTGCTAGTGCTATCTCTTTGGATCCAGCCACCCATGTCCTCTCAGAAACTGGACAGATATTTCCAAAACAAGAGGGAGCAGGGATGAACAACACCACTGAGACACCCCTGATAGCACATTGGTAAGGCATCATCTCCAGGGAAGCATTACACCAAAGGTTGTACCAAGTGTTAGGTTTTATTTCATCTCTGCGAGCAAATAACCTATTGCCTTCCACTATCCACTTGTATACAACCATGCATCATGTATTGGCTTTGATTTTTAAGCAAACATGGTAAATCAAACAAGGGATGTAAAAACCATATTGTTTTAAGAAGTTTAAGAGCAAGCTTCCATTGTGCAATTCTTTCAGATGCAAACCTTGGTTAAGGCTTTGCCCTTCAGTTGTCCTGCAATAGAAATATAATTGCTTGCTTACACATGTTTTTGTGCAGGCACATGAGCACATAGATGGTGATAGATATGTTGCATCACTGCAAAAAGTGGTGCAATTTTACCCTTAGGTCTGCGTTCCTCACGAAATGCATGTGTGTATGAAAGGCTGCCCTGACAAATGCAACTGTTATTGGTAAAACTGAGGAGCGTAGAACAGATTGGGACAGTCTCATACTAAAGTTATTAATATATTTCAATCACAAACAGCATATAAAAACTGTGGTAGGCACTCCAGATTTGGTTTCACAAAGGCTTGACAACCCTTTCAGTGAATAAATTTTTCATAATACCCAATCTGAACCTCCTCTAGCACAGCATAAGGCCATTTCCTCTCATTCTATCACTTGTTACCTAGGAGAAGAGATGAACTCCCACCTGGCTACAACCTCCTTTCAGGCAGTTGCAGAGAATAGTAAGATTCCCCCTGGAATCTTTTCTTCTCTAGGCTAAACAGTCCCAGCTCTTTCAGTTGCTCTTCATAAGACCTGTGCTCTAAGAACTGCCTCAAATAAAATCTGTCCCTTACTTAGGGAAGACTCTAGAAGTATAATGAGAATATAAAATATAATCACACAAAGAACAAAACCTTCTGGCTTGGGTTTGGAGTTTTTTTATTAAGCCAATTAACTAAAATTTCTAAACATGCTGACATTCATAGCCCATAGACCTTAGCTTTTCCTTTTGTGTAACAAGAAAGAGAACAGGGATAAGCTGTCAGACCATCACACTTCAGATCCCATCCCACTGTAGGTAAACCATAAATTAACATTATGTGGGCAAAACAACTGAACTTTTAGGCAAGCTAAATATTTATTAGCATAGTAGCAGAGCAAAATCAAGGTATCTGTTCAAATTTTCTGGAAACTATGATAAAAGACTTCTGACTAGAGCTACAGCTCTTGAATATAGAGATGTAATAAACACTAATCTTTCTTTCACTGTTTAGTATTAAAAGAACATTTGCTTTTTCAAAAAAGACAAAAGAAAAAAGAAAAAAAAGAAAAAAGGAAAAAAGAAAAAAGGAAAAAAGAAAAAAGTCTTAGATTAGAGTCTAAAGTGCTGCAGAAAGATGATTTTTACTGGCAGGTTGCCCCATTAGTGATTTTTAAATGAATACCCCTGAAGATGTAAAATATTTTGGTGGGTTGACCCTGACTGGATGCCGGGTGTCCACCAAAGCGACTCCATCACTCCTCTCCACAACTGGACAAGGGGGAAGAAAACAAAGCCTTAGCTTCATGGGTTGAGATAAGTAATTTGCAAGTAATTTCCAAGACCATTCCTCCCACTCAACTGCACCTTGCAGACGATTGCCTTTCCCTCTTGATTTGATGAGAGATCACTCATCAAATATGCNCTGGATGCCGGGTGTCCACCAAAGCGACTCCATCACTCCTCTCCACAACTGGACAAGGGGGAAGAAAACAAAGCCTTAGCTTCATGGGTTGAGATAAGTAATTTGCAAGTAATTTCCAAGACCGTTCCTCCCACTCAACTGCACCTTGCAGACGATTGCCTTTCCCTCTTGATTTGATGAGAGATCACTCATCAAATATGCAGACAAAACAGACTCAAATTGGGGATATTAACTGAATTTATTACTAACAAAATCAGAGCAGGATAATGAAAAGTAAAATACGTCTTAAAATCATCTCCCGTCCAACCTTTCTCTTCTTCCCAAGCTCTACCTCCTCCCCAGGGAGGTGCAGAGAGACACGGAATGGGGGCTATGGTAAGTTCATCACCAGTGGTTTCTCCTGCTGTTCAATGAGAGGAGGCCTTCTCCTGCTCCAACATGAGGTCCCTCCCATGGGAGACAGCTCCCCACAAACTGCTCCAATCTGAGTCCATCCCATGGGCAACAGTTCTCCATGAACTGCTCCAGTGTGGATTGCTCTTCCACAGGGTGCAGCCATTCAGGCACAGCCTGCTCCAGTATGGGTCTGCCACAAGGTCACAAGGTCTGCCACCATGAAACCTGCCCTAGCATGGGCTCCTCTCTCCAAATGTCCCTGTCACAACCCTGCTCCAGCACAGGCTTCCCATGGGCTCACAGCCTCGTCTCAGGCAGCCACCTGCTCCAGCATGAGGATCCTCCACAGGCTGCAGGTGGATCTCTGCATCCTCATGGTCCTCCATGGGCTGTAGTGGCACAGCTCCAACAGGGGAATCTCAGCTCCAGCACCTGAAGCACCTCCTCCCACTCCTCCACTTGGTGTCTGCATCGATGTTGCTCTGCCCAAGATCATGTTTTTTTTCTTTTTAAAGTATGTTATTACAAAGACATAAGTGTCTTTTGTGATGGGCTCAGCATTGGTCAGGAGCAGGCTGGCCCTGCAACAAGCTGGCATTGGCTCTGCCAGACATGGGGGAAACTTCTAGCAGCTCCTTACAGAAGCCATGCCTGTAGCCCCCACCACCAAAATCTGGCCACACAAACACAATAAAGATACTTATTCACCAAAAACTATGGAAGTGTTTAAACACCTTGGGTAGATGGTATTTTTTTCCTCTAAAAGAGATTTTGATAGGTGGACAATTTAGACAAGAAGACTTAAAAAAATGCTGCAGAGATGACAGGATTTAGAAATATCCTGATATTTAAGACAGAGTCTAAAATTAACTTCAGAATCTGCTTTAAGTGATCCTATTGAACTTTTATTGTCCAATAAAATTTTAGCACTGACGAGTAAATCACACTCTTCACCATCCTCTCTCTCCATCATGACTGTTCATCAAAATGAATCTTACTGCAATACCCTATTGGAAAACTCAGCATCTGGCAAAATTTGTTTTGAAGAACATAACCCAACACAAAAGTGCAAACAGAGCAGATGACACTTGGCAAAAGTTTAAATTCCATTTATTTTCAAATTATAGTAGCAGCAGAGTTTTGTGGGAAGTTTTTTTAGTTAGTATTCATTTGGGTTTTTAAATTTTTTTTTAAATTATTAGTATTTGGTTGTTCACTTAGGGGTGTTGTTGGATTTTTTTAGGGCTTTTTGTTTGTTTTTTTTTTCCCTTGAGTTATTTTGGGTTTTTTTGGTGTCAGCAATTCTAAAAGATTCTTTATTATTGCAATCATGCAGAAGACACAGATAACTTGAAAATCTGTATGCTTGGGATCCCATCATGTTCTTCAAACCATTCTGGAGTCCTTTGCGAGCAAAAGGTTGGGGTATGAGAACTGACACAAGGCTCCAGAATTTTAGAATATAAAATCATCTACAAGGTTAGCAACAGAAGAAGGAAGACACTTGATTTTTTTAAAACAGCATAGTAGGAAAATTTTTTTAAATGTCAAGGTTTTTTTATAAATTAAGTTAGAAAACATTACACAATTGTTAACAATGCTAGATTGGCCTAAGTATCCTAAGTAGACTTCCAAATCCAGTTTAGAGTGAGAAGACACATATTGCATATTGAGATAGCTATCAATATTAAGAGGTAGATGACAGTATTTATCTATCAGCAGTACAACTTTTATGTAAATATCATTAAATATTGTCTGTACAGTGTTCTTATATTTGTAAGGGTACAAAGAGAAGGAAAAACACTGCTTCTCATCTAAAAGCAACTGTATTCATCTAATTCCTTGGTCTACATTACCAGCTCTTCTGGAGATGCAGGTGGGGGGAATTGAAAGGATTAGCAAGGCAAGGAAAAAAAATAAAATCAACCCTATTTGTGTACGGAAGCAGAACACACCATCCAGACTGCAGTGAGGGCGGCTGAGCTCACAACAGCACAATCCTCAGGACAGCTTGGCTACCTTGAGTGGAAACAGCAGAAGCTCTCACAGGCAGAAAAAGAAGCATCAGAAGTCGTGCACAGTACTTCCCATGATGCCAATTCAGACTCATTGCCTAATGTATTTATGAAGGTGCTTCACGGCTGGAAAAGCATTTCTGTTCCTATTCACCCTGTCCATCAGATTTCTGGGTTACCATTAAGAGGAAAAAGCAGTAAGTAATAGCAGCACCGATGGAAAGGCTTTGTCACAGTGATGATCCGAGTGTGTTGCTAACCTGCCAGCATCTGTAAAATGTTGGCCGTTGCTAAAAGCATCCATCTCAAAGTGTTAAAAGCACAGCTCAGTACAAAAATGGGATGACAATTTTTCTGTCCTTTGGATAGTCTTCAAATTTCTCAAGGTACCATCTGAAAAACAAAGAAAAATCTCATGAGTATTGAGTCTTCAAAACACTGTTGAGGAAGTGAAATAATTGTACAATGTGTTTAGTTTAATCCATACACATTTTTGTCTACCAAAAAAAAAAAAAAAGCCTTTAGAACCTACTCTGGATAGAAAAGTGGCATTCACTGTGATCACCCTAATGACATCTAATCACCAAATATAACAAAACTAAGTTACAGCTGCCAGCAATGGGAACTCAAACCAACAGATGTGCTGAGATATGTCAGGGAAGGAATAACCCATTCTTTCAAAATGTATATTGTTACACATCCTGAGTATTTACACGTTTTAGAATTAAAGGGAGAAAAAACTAAATCAAAAACATGTCATTGCATAATGACTTCACATGAAGGCAAGGGATACTTCACACACTGGAATGAGAGTCCCATTCTGCATAGAAACATCTTTGGCTGCAGTTACAGTTTGGGTAATCAAACTGAACATGACAAACATTGCACTTGCCTTATTGCTAGCACCCCTCAAAGACCATCATTATTTTCAAATCCAGACAATAAAAAAAATAAAAAAAGGCAGAGCACTATCAGATATTATTTTGTTTTCACTTTCCATAACAACCATGTTTACTCCCATTTTTGAATATTTATTCTTTTGCTTCTCTGAAATAAAAGAACTAAGTTCACCTGGACTCCTTGAAGGTGCAGATATTCATAATATCAATAGCTAACTGCAAGATCAGGTAGCTATTACAAGCTGGAATAAATAGAACAAAACATGCAATGCATGATAACCTGCATCCACGGAATACAATTATTACTCTATTTACCCATTTCAGTAATTTATTCTAGGTTTTTTAAACAAACTACACTAACGTGTTTCTTCACTTACATGGATTTTCTATTTATAGTTGCTTGGAGTTTTTTTTCTGTACCTCTCTTCCATTTTCATGCATTTTTCCTTTAGTGTGAAAAACTTCCTTTAACAACATTTAGCTTTTCTTGATGTTCCGAAAGAGTGCCATCAAGGCTTAAGACTGATGGAAACAAACCACGGAATTTGAGCCTGAAGAATGTAATCCACAAGGAGAGGCAGGAGAACCTGTCCTTGCTTTATCTGGTAAGGAGGAGACACTCAGAACTCAATTGGATGAGTCCTGGGCAACTGAGCAGAGCCTTGTGGTTTGCCCTGGCTGGAGCAGCCACACCAGTCGACTGGACAACCTTCAAATGCTCCTCCCAACTCAAGATACTCTGCAACTCTGCTCACTAATAGCAGCTGATAAAACAGGAAGAGATGGTCATAGGCAACAGGTTTGGAAGGCTCTGGTTGGAGAGTGAAAGAAACTTGTTCACTGGGAGGGTAACAGACTGGGCACATCCTACAAACTAGGGGTAGGAAAACCTCTATTTCTGGAGGTTTTCAGGACTCCACTAGACATAGACATGGCTGCCCTCACAGATAGTCAGTATTTTTTTTCAACCCATTTCCTCCTTAAATTCATGTTTATTTCCTCTTATGCCACTAAGTTTCAACATGAGAACCAAAGCAGGAAGCTGAAAATAGCCAAAATAAAATCAACATGTTCAAATTCTTTTAAACATGCTATTCCTTAATGAGAATCCTTTCAGGAAACAAGTGTCTCTAAACTATGGTCCTTCTTGTCAGTAGGAAAGTCACATTACAAATACAGTACATGAGCAGTCAGAATGTTTAGATCAGAGACCTCATTAAACATCATCTACCAGAACTGTTTTCATAATGTCCATACAATTGATTATAGACAATATGATACAGACATGACTATAATGTGTCTGTTAAAGACAGCTTGAATGATTTCCAAAATTTTAATATTACAGAAACAAGTTTGAGAAGGGAAAGTATAGTATTTGATTAATTAAGACAATACTGCTAAACTTGTCTATAATCTTTACAGATCCAGGATAAACTATCTTCATTTAAACATTATTTGGACCACCTTGTTGTTCTGTGTTTATGCTCTGTACTATTCTGCTGAAATCCTCCACTACTTAATCTTCTCAGAGTGTTCTCTATCATATTCTGCCCGACAGCAGCAGTCTCTTTCACAAGACTTGCTCTGCAACATCCCTATAGGATGAGGCATAATCTGTGAAATGGAAATGCAGTGTGGCATAGAGACAACAGAAATGACAAAGCAGGAACACTTACTTGTGGTGTTGTCTTGCCCTTGAACCCAGGATGAAGAGACTACACAATGCAAATGCAAAGCTTTCAATGGTGCAGCAGGCAAGGGCAAACCCAAACCATTCCAGGATCTCTCCAAAAAAGTTGGCTCCACTGACATACTCAAACATTCCTCCTGAAAGCAGGACAGTTACTTCAAAATACCTTAATCAAGATGTCCGATGTTATCTTTTCTGTACACCAAATAGGAGCTGTAGCACCAATGTCTCTATTTAATCCTTAAAGGCAGTGGAGACAGCATTTTTCAGTTCAAGCTATACTATGAAGGATCACTTCAGATCTCATTCTAAGACAGACCTTTTGTAGCTCCACTTTTCCTCTTTAAATAAGGAGAAGCAGATTTACTAGCACCAGAAGCAAGTGCATGCTTTGCAAATAATTACTTAATGACGTGTTCTTTGATCATACACGAAATCTTTTTTAAAATATGTAGCAATAGAAGACATACTCCCATTGAGTCCCAAAAAATACTCATAAGGTTAGTTAGCCTACAATTTTTCATTTCTTTAAGTACTTTAGAAATCAGGTTAATTATGAACAATATTATTATGAAGTAAAGTTCCAAATTTATTCTCTAGCTTACAAAGTTGTTGCACTTTTGCTCCCATTCCTCATCAGATCTGCCGTTTCAACCCTTCAAGTTAATGAAAATTTGGCAGTCTGTGTTAAATCTATTTATTGTATACGGCTGGAATTTTATAAATTTAGAATTTCACCCTAATTCCAAAGTTGGTCTACAAATTGATAACATCTCAGTATGTGGTTTAACAGTGGGATTAAACAAACAAGTATTTGGCAAATGTAATAAAGGACACATTTTGACCTTGCTCTAATTGCACAGCTTTTGTGACAAAAGTGAAATTCTAGCACCTAAACTGCATAAGCAATATCAAAAAGACCAGCTCCTCCTGATCTTACAGCAAATAACATATTTCCTTCAGAACCTTTTTGTACACTGACAACAGTACAGTATGTTCATATTCATTTTTCACACGAGCACTTCAATTTACATCTATTAAAATTATAGTTATTTTCACTTTCTTGGTGAAAAATAACAGTCTACCATATATATCTTAGTTCTTACAGTTTTATTTTAAATAATTAACAACCAAGAAAAAGTAACAACTAAGAGAAAAAAAATGTAGTGAGACAACAGAATTCAGAGGTAGTATTATCTTTCTGCTCTCAGTGAGTGCAATGTACCTGGAAGACTGCCTGTTTCCAAAAGTGTCAATAAACCTTAACACTTCAATATAGGCTCCATAAGAGAGCCTTTCATATTCTCCATTTTCCCATGAAGGCCAGAATTTATAATGCCAAACTCATTTGGATTTCTGTCCTCTTTGCCCTGGGCCTCCCTTTCCAAAAGTGTTCCTGCTCTCCGATTACTTGGGGTACCTCCCTCCTCATATATGGGATGTGAGATGGGTCACATGCTGAGTACTTTCTTCATTCCCCTCCTGCCCCCACACTGCGTTGATAATTTAGGTCTTTCTTCTCCACCCACCTGCTGATTCTCTGAAAAGTTGGGCAATGCTGTTACATTTTAACCCCTTTTTTAAAATACAGTAAACATTGGTCAAGAAACCCAAAGATTTGCACAAGCCAAGTGATATAATGAAACAGATTCCTTACAATACTCGGCTTAAGAGGAAAAAAATGTTTCTCAAACTACAAAATCACTTCCTGTGGTAGAAAACAAAATGCTATTTTCAGTTGCCTCTTACATCATAAATTACTATCTCCTCTAAAATACACCAATAGAGGGTCATTTTCACACAGAATCATTTTAGGTTGGAAAGGATCTCTTGAGATAATCAACCATCATTGCTGAAGCAGGATCAGGCAGAACATATTGCCCAGGACTATGCCCAGTCTGGTTTTGGGTCTCCCTACAATCTCTGAGCAACCTGTTCCACACCTGTGTGTTTGACCACCCTCAGAGGAGGGAAAAAAAAAAGTTCATTTATAATTTTATGGGTTTGAATCTTGTGTCCACTACCTCTGGTCCTGTCACTAGGCACCACTAAGGAGAGCCTGGTTCTCTCTTCTTCATTCTCTCCCATCATGTAGATATAAAGTTTGGTAAGATCTCCCAGAACCTTCTTTTCTCCAGTCTGAACAGTCCAAGCTCTCTCCACCTCTTCTTATATGAGAGATACTTTTTTGTTGTATTAATTTCTGTACCATTTTACTTACCTCTTGGTATCTTGTAACCAGTTTCCCCTGGCTTTCTCAGATTTCTGAGAATATGATCAGAATGAATATTGATGGCCATGCCGATCAACCACCCTAAAAAACCTGAAGAGAAATATTGAAAATACTAAATTTAGTGCACTGTGTTTATTCAGAAAACAAACTACAGTCAGATATCACATTAGGCATATTGTCTCAAAGCAGTAGTAATGTAAGCAGCATAAACAGTTCTGGTGGCATCCTGCACAGTCCCAGCCCCACACTGTGCTCTTCAGTCAGTGGAGCTCACAGTATCAACAGCTCCCTAGATGGGAAACTGCACTGTAAAAATGAAGTTTATTCCTATGTTGCATAAATGTATATATGTGCATATATGCAGATGTAATGGCTATGTTTCCCTACACTTCCACATTGAAAAACAAATATGCTAAAATTTTACACATTGAAAGAAACAGCCATTTTTAATCTTCCCAGAGGGACACATCTTAGGCTCCACTCTCCTTTTACTATTTTACTGATAGCATATCAGAATTTCTCCAACAGATTTCTGTGCAATAAAAGGAATACAACTGTGAAGGAAATAATGTACCATTTACTTGTGCCATTCAGCAAAATGGTTTAGCCATTTATTACAGCCCTTCACAGAAACTCAGATTGTTGTCACATTCTGCTTACGCCTTATGTTGTCATGAGGATGGGATAAATCAAAAGGAATTAGGACTGAAATTCATTATTTTTATCCCTTGGCAATATGTTACCTATGTTATCTTCCCTTGAAGGCAGCATTCCCTGGTGGCAAGGAACAGATAAGGTCTGTGTTTTGAGGTTAACCAGTACCTCATCTCAGATACTGTGATTAGTTTTTCCAACAAGACACAATCATCTGAAGCATCCAAACACCTACTGATATTAGGAGAGATACTGGTATCCCACATCCCTTGCCTACAAGATTATATCCAGATATGGACAATGCTCTTCAGGTCTGATGTGTGAAGAGAGCAGAAGTGACACATGTGATTAATGGCCTGATTGCCAGATAAAAAGCTTCATGCAACAGTTGAGGTGCTGATGTTCTGTAACCTGCACTGTGAGTTACAGGTGCTGTTCTGCTTTGCAGAGCTGCTACTAAAGAAGTGTTTTGATGCACAAAAGAGTTAGCCATCAACTTTCGAAGGAAGTAGTTGAATAGGGTCTTAAAGGAGTAAGAAAAGACATGGCATACTGCAAAGAGTTTGAAGAAGCTAAAGCAAGCAAAGGAAGAAAGGAGTTTCTAACTAAAAGTGCAGATAGATTAGGAAAGGACACAAGGGTGAGGAACAGAGGTGTTTGTAGCAGTCACCACTTCAGGGTATCACCAGCTCTCTTGGTAAATTCACAAGCTCTTTATTGGCATACAGGTGTAAGGTCCATGCTGAAAGATTGTGACGTTGCTCTTGGTTTGCAAGCTCATGGTTCTGCATTTAAAGCAGAATGTTCCAGTTTCCTCTGAAAACAGACAGGTTCACTGCTCTGAACTAAACCAACACACAGTCCAGAGAAACCATGAGGAAACCACATCAAAACCATATTCCTGCTCCAAATCAATTGCTGGTGTAAATATAAGTTACTCTGTTCCCCAAGACAGACAAACTATATAATAAGGCTTCACAGTCAGAGAACAGATCAGTTGTTTGAAACTTCTCACCATGATAGTTAATCAGCCTGACTTCTCCAAATTTCTGTCTTCACTGGAAGTTTATCTCATTTCAGCTCCCAGATACTGAACCTTGGTTGGCTGCTACTTGTAGACACTCTCTCATTAATCTTCCACATGTAACTTCATACAGCTTAAGAAATACTGTATTAACTACCCGGAAATATGCCTTCTTGCTATCGTTATTGTCTAATATTCTAGAAATTTTTTTTTTTTAGTTATTCTAAACAGAAGCTTAAAGACACAGTCAGATATTTTTGAAGTACTAGAACATAACAGTCCAGTTGTTCAGGGAGTACCCAGTGTACAATACTTAATTTTGGCATTTGCTTTGGCCAAAACCATAAGCAAAAAGTGCAGGTACTTGGAGGTGCCCAGCTGGAATGAATACCAAATAGCAATTATAAATCGCTAAGATCCAATTATGCTGATATGTATTACAAAACAAAACAAAAAAAAAAATTCAAAGATATTCTAATTACAGGAATTAAAAAAAAAAAAGTCTTCAGTTTAGCTGTTTAATGGGCGTGCCAAATTTTATATCAAGATTCGTTGGAATTACAGTCTCAAAAAATCAGAAATGGTCGCACTGTTAAAGTGGTTGATACATATACCAGGAATCTTCACTTTCCTAGTTTTCAGGATAACATTTTAAAGTACTATACTGACTAACTATAGTCACCAGAGCAACACTTATGTTTAGTGGCACTATTAATATATATAAGCATATATTTCAAACTGGTATTTTTTGGGGGAAAAAAGCAAACAAACAAAACCACAAATACAAAGCAAACTAATTCATATACAGAAGTATTCATAACTGAAGGCAGATGAACCTAACTATTGTCATTTATACATTTGCATCTTTCAGAAATCCTTGAAACTTTAAAAAAAAAAAGAAAAAAAATATCACCCAGAAGAGCCCAAGGAAACTTGAGCAACAAGTCTTTTTAACTTGATTTTTTTAAAGATACTTGAGTAAGGAGGAAGTGATTTTTGGCTCCTTAATCATGATTCATTCACAGCACTGTATTGAGACATCTTTCAACTAAGGTACTAAAAACAAAGTCTGCCTGGCTTCAGTCTTCAACAGTTTTGATCAACAAATCTTTTAATCTTTTTTTTTTTGCCTGATTTTAATTCAAGGAGAGTGGAAATTTGAAGTGATCAAGAAAATTTCAAATATATTCTAGTGCCTTCTGAAGTCATTCCCTTGTACCTCAAATTCTTTATTTTTAGTGCACAAACAGAACTGCCTCCTAATCTTGGCAAGAGAATCTACCTAGACTGAAATTTCTTCAACATTATATTCATGACAGCATTTAGCACAGTTGTCCTCTATCATCATCCACAATAACACTGGAATAAAGACAAAAAATTGAGTTTTTTTGTTGTAAAAGGCTTGAGAAATATAGGAGAAACACTAACTTGCTCTGGCTACAGAATAACAAAAAAAGAAGGGTACTGACTCAGATCAAGGATCTACACAGTCCAGTACTCTGCCTTTGACTGATGAGGCAAAATATTCTTGTTTATCTTCAGATGAAAATGATCTTTCTGTAAAGATTTTTTTAGGAAATATACTATCATTTTGACAGCAGGCAAAAATAGATGCCTAGGAAACAAAAAAGTAGAGTAAATAAAATACTTTCTCGCTACATACCTTAGTTTTTTAATCATATCCATGGCTTCAAGTATAAATGTAACCTCACTTCCCAATTGGGAGTGAATGATCAACCCTTCCACCCCTTCCTTGTGGGGCCAGTTTTGGCATTTGACAAAGCCACCCCACAATTACAAGGGCAGCTGGATTGGTGCCTGCGTGTATATTCAGTGTAGATACCCTGACACCAAGGATTTGTAGTATTTGCCATGGTATGTTAGTAGTTAGCAGCTATCCTTGCTAGATTTTTTTACTCTACAAATTTGCTTACTTTAGTTTAATCTACATGTTACACAGAAAATCTTTGCTTCTTCTAAACCTGCATGCTGCTGGTTCCATGTAGGGCTTCAAGTTTCTACATGGGAAAAAAAATACATGACCTGGATTTAGTCGGCTGTTACAGAGTAAAGATGACAATCAGATCATCTAGCACAGTAGAAAGAAGTGTCAGTTCACAGATCTAAAGTAAAAAAGGTTAAAATGCCTCCAGCTACACCAATGAGAAAATTATGAGAAGACTTATAAGATGGCATTGAAGATACTATAAAATCACAATAAAAAATGAAGAGCTATGAAGACAGAGGGAAATTACACCTGATGTTCTCATAACATGATTTAACTGACCTGTAATGAAGCGTGAATCACCCAGCCAGCCTGGAGGGTAAGCTGCATAGGCAGTTAAGCTTCGGCCCTGCAAGTATCCGTTGAAAACACAGAACAGAAGTGCTAACACAAAAGTGAAAAATGGTGTTGGTTTCCCTGCACGGATCAGAAGAGGAAAGATGAGTGCCCTATATCAAATAAAGAAAAGAAAATTAATTGTATTGACCACAAAAAAAAAATAATAGTTTTGAAGTCCAAACACTGTCCATACTACTGTATTTTTCAAATTCTCGGCACCAGCTCTTGGTGCCTGTTTGAAAGGACAGCTGCACTAGTTTTAACTATATAAAACTTTTTTTTTTTTTTTTTGCTAATTGGAATTACAAGAACAGCCCTCTCTCCCATATGGCAGAAATTTTGAACTTTATACCTAAAGCAATTACTTTGGTGAGAGGAATAAAGACAAGTGATATTAAGCATAGTCTATTTTTGTTCTTAAATCCTCAGTTGTACCATCAAGCTTTCTGAGATGACCTAGGACTGAAGATCCCTCCACCAAATTCCCCCGGCACTTCCAGGGGGAAAGTCAATCCCCTTGAAATTAACTTTATTGACCTCAGTTTCCTCCCTACCCTGCAAGCCAAAACAATAATTGCTTCACATCGACAATTTTGGTCTACTCTATGACACCTCTAAAGACGTGACAAACCCACGATTGCCATCCCATTTGGGAAAGGAATCTTGATTGCTTTTCCTGGGGACTATGCAAGTAAACAAACTAGCTCCAAACAAGAAGAGCAGGTGAATATTCTTGCGCTCTTTCTTGTGGAACTAGCCAACTCCCAATTGTCTATTGGTTTTATTATGATCTATAATGATACAGAAGCAGGATCACTGATGCCTGAGCATTCTTCACATGTTTTCCATCTACCCAAGGATGACTGCTTCTAAATAACCTTTGGAAAGGTTATTTTCAACAAGCCTAACAGCTTTCTAGAAAGAGCAATAAATTCATTACAGGATTATTTAAAGCACGCCATGCTACAACAAACAGAATTAGATAACAGAAGTCTCTTCCAGTCTATATTCACCTACAGAAGAATCCCTCAGGTTTGGCAATAGCAACAAGCAACTGGAAAAAAAAGAAACTGCAGCACAGCTCAGCATTTTGTACAAACCATTGCCTCGCATTCCTAGCTACTCCCAGACATCAAGGATGAGTGAAGATTCCATTTAAAACTAATACCTTTATGCTTAAGAATAGAAAAAGGGGGAGCAAAGACATAATTCCAGGTTTTCAAAGGCAGCCTCCGGGCCAGCCATATGTCACATATCTCCCCACCACAAGGCTGCGGAATACACTTGGTCAAAAGCAAGGGCTTTTGTCAATAAGCACCAGAAAATAACATACCAGCCACACAAGTGGCTTGAAATACACCTGACAAATCTATCCCTCCTGTCCTGGTGGCAAATTTACTTGTGGAGTATGAACAGTAGCTACTGTCCATAACTTGAAGATGGCACCTGGGCTCCAGCTAAGCAGCTTTCTCCAAGTATTCCTACAAAATGCCTGAATACTGTCGGCTACCTGGCAACATAGGGCACTCAGCCTCAGCTTTGCCAGTATTTTAATGAATCATTGAATATGCCGAGCAAGAGGAAACACAAAAGGCTCATCCTGTCCAATGAGCGTTATGTTGAATGACAATGCTGAACAACATAATTGGAAAATAGCTATTGTTCCACAACATCAAGATCGCATCAGTACACGGTGCTGAACTTTCTTGTTGTAACACTATGACCTTAAGACAGCCTGGCCAACCCACTGCTGAAATGGGAGCCACTACGAGGCACAGCAGCAGCGCAGGGCTCCGTTTGCCGGAGCATCGCAGCGCATCGCACAGCCAGCACCACACCGCCACGGCTCTTTACCCAGCCACCGCAGCAGCACAGAACATAGCTTAACGTGGCGAAGCAGAAGAGACGGCAGTGGCTATTACGTCAAGTAACAAACGCTAACTAACAGAATCTCGACCCCTTCGGCCGGGAAGCAGCAACCAGGTATCTCTATGCAGACCGATCCCTTCTCCCAGTCCCAGCAGGGCAGGCAGCCCCCGCCATCCGCCCCAGCCCCGCCGGTGCCCGCGGGCAGCGCCGCCCGCCCGACCCCGCACCTGTGCGCGTAGTGCAGGACGAAGCAGCCCAGCAGGACGCGGTTGGGCCGGGCGGCCGCGACCGCCCCGCCACAGGCGGCGAGCCCGAGCGGGACGAGGAGGGAGGGCAGCTCCTGCAGCGCCCACGCGGGGCGGGCGGGCAGCAGCCAGCCGAAGCGCCGCGAGGAGTACCG
>VZTT01010292.1:63248-83551 GCA_013400855.1 Buphagus erythrorhynchus | reverse complement strand
TAGCAACTGTTGAAAATTGTAGCACTGCTGACAGACTATTTAGTGCCTGATTAGTCTGATGTAGTGTTGAGGTATCAGCTGATGTCATGATGTAGGGAGGCAGCAATATTCAAAGGATGGATGCAAAACATCAAGTGTAATGACATCTCACATTTGAGATGTCATTTTTGAATTTTTCTATGAATTGATGTATCTCCTTTTTATTTATTTAAAAGACTTGCTTAAGCTGTCACTGTAAGAGTAAATGGTTATAATAATGTAGAACAGGTTGATAAATTGTGTACAACATGAAGAAAAGCCTACCTGACTGTTAAATAACTTAAGTATTCAGAATCACAGAAAAGCAATGTTGAAAGCTACTCTTTTCTAGGGAGGTCACCTATTTAAACAGTAAATTTTTATATCATTCCTTCTGGACTTTGGGCAGCTTGAAGCTTTTATTCAGTAGATTAAGCTAGACCCTGTTGATATTTCTTGTAATAATTTGACATATTTTAGGTACATAATTTTTCATCATGTTAGTGTTAAACAGTTTGGAATTTTTCTTTCTGTTTTAAAAATAGCAAATTCTCTTTCCTCTCTCATTGGAATATATTGAGATTGTAAGTCCTTGAAATTAGAATATCGTAGGCATTTCAGAAGACTTAGTTACACCAAAAGTTATTCCCTGAAAAATACTTAATCAGTGTAGTAAATCCAGATACTGAGTAAGTGAGAATAAGAACGTCAGTGATTCTGTTGCTTAGAACACTGATGTTTAATGGTTTAAAGGTTGTAAAGTATTACTCTGCAGCTGCTAGAAATATATCTAACCATTATGTTTTGGGTAATTTATAGGTTGCATCTTATGTAGTTATTATTAACAGTTCTTCTCACCTTCTTTGTTAATGTAAAGGGTAGAAGTTGTATAGCTTTAAAAACTTTAATAACTTTTATTTCTTGGAGGTTTTATAAAATACTATTCCTAAAATGGCTTAAAACTTTAAGGAAAACTATTTTTGTAGAATTTAATTGGCAACGTAACTGTTAAATTCTGTTTTTAAAATGTTTATATTCTTGGGATTTCAGGTGCCTTAGAACTTGCTGATGTCTCTTCTGAGTTACCAGGTTTGAAGAGGATGCCAGGAATTACAAAATGGAAGGTACTTAATCTGATATTTTTGTGGAGTTCTTGGTCTGTGGTAGAGTGTTAAATTAGAGAAATTCTAAAGCTAACACTTCACAACATTAGGTCGAGCTGCACTAATGGCAGTGATTTGATGCTTAGGGGAGAGAGCTAAGCTGAAAGTCTTAGTGAGGGTTTTCTTAGCTGAAAGTGTGAGGGTAGGTTCTTTTCTCCTCATCTGCTCTCCCCTTCTGTCTCCTGTACTTTCTTGCTTCAAGTCCCTATCCTGGTGTACGTATATGGCCTGTAGATGGCAACATAATTCCAGCCACTTTTAATGTTAGCCATCCATCTCTGTCTTAAGGGTCTGTGAATGTTAGATTCTGCAGTTCTTCAGCTGATCCATTTTACTTCATTTGGAAGTAAAAGCTGCTAAATTCTTTCTGCAAATAAGCTATAAAGCCTGCAGTGATGTGACTAATCCTAGAATATTAATAGAATCCTGTATTTTGTTCCATTTAAATGATTTGTTCCATTTAAATTATTTCAGTTCTGGAAACAAACTAATAGGAGCAAAAAACCCCAAAGCTGCTTCAGCTTCTTGTCAAGACTATAGTCAGGAAAAGTAGAAGGCCATCCTGCTTAAGTGGGGGAAAAAACTGATTAAATTTTAATTAAAAAGTATGTGCCTTTGCAATGCCATTGGGTTTTCTGTCTTACCATTTCACTTGTCTCTTGCAATGGCAGACAGGTTTATGCCTGTGTACGGGCTAAATGAACAAGATGCAGGGAATAAAGATTTGTTTATGTTCTGCCACTGGAAATCCAGCTTAGAAACTAGCTGATTGCTTTCTTCTTACAGTTCCTAAAGTTTACACTGTATGCTTGTACCTGAAGAATAAATGTAAAATGCATAACTGGCTCTGTGATCTTAATTCTACCTTTTTTTGGTACTCCATAAAGCCACTATATATATTTATATAATGATCGCTAAGGGTATATTCTATTCCCTGTAGCATCTATTTCTCTGTTTGCACTTGAAATATAAATCTCCCTAACAGGTTTTAAAAACTAGTCTGATAAAATGTGTTGCAAGTTTGCCAGACCTGATTTGCTGCTACTGTATATTTTTATGCCTCACTGGCTGGCATGTCACTGTGGATGTATTTGCTTAATTTGGTGCTGGTTTTACTTGGTGTAGTCTTTTGTTCCCTGGTGCAGCATTTGTTTTCTGGAAGCTCTGTGACTGATTACATGGAATATTCCTGAACATCAGTTGACCATAAATCTCTGGAAACAGCAAAAATAGAAATAAGGTTTTATTCAAGGGACATTTGGGTGCTTGGAAATAGCATTTAGTACTCCCTCCTTAAGCCAGACAATGTGTGAACTCCAGTGAATTAATTTGGGCTTGAAGGAAGACACCTTTTTAACTCCAGGTTTGGTCATGTGTTCCTGCAGCACTTTTGCTCTTCCTTCTGCTCTAACAGGTGGTCAGTAAAATGTGCAATAGAGAGGAGTTCAGCGTGTTCTTTGGTGCTTTCTCATTCTACCAGTCACGCCAACTTACCAGTTCGGCTGGTAAACCAAAATTAAACAGCACAGGACTGCTAGGCAGTTTTTCTGGTAAAACCAAAGTAGTTCTAGATTATTTTAGACTTTGGTTATTTATTACTCTTATTGCTGGTTTTTCTCAAGCTTGAGTCGTGACTTCCAAAGAAGAGCAGTTCAGAAGTACAGTCTGTCTTGTCTCCATCTAGCTCTATGAAATGTAGCAAATTTTGACTTGAAATACTAATTCTGTAAGTACAGTAATTTCTATTTCAGGAAATGTGGAAAGGCACAAGGTGTGATCTGATCAGTGGTTGAGAGGTGCCAGACTTCATGATGCTGAAATCTGCATTCCAAAGTTCTTAGTAGTCTAGATAAATGTTACATTTCAGTTTCCACTAGAGCACTTGATTAAACTTCCAAGACAATCACAGTGAGATGCATGAAACCACTTCATCATACTTACCAGTCCTGAAGTCTCCAACACTGCGACTGCTTTACTTTGTTGCCTTAACAACAAAAATGGGCCTTCATTTCAGTGATTAATTTTATGCATTTGCCCTGTGCATCCCCAGTTGGGACCCTTCTTTACAGCTTTAGCATTGAGTACAAAACAAGGCATCTAGAGCTCTGAGGTCAAATTTTGCCTGGCTTATTTTTTCACTTTGGTATCCTTGCTTGAAGAGCTTTCAGAATGCAAGTTGTGGCTCTAACCTTCTGCTTGTATCTTAAGAGTCCATCAAAAGCTTTGACCCTTAGCCAGACTGAGGTGATGTTATGTCTACACAGTGTCTTAGAGTGGATCTGTAGATATGTTCTGAGTTCTGAGTAAAGGTACAGATGCTAGAAAATTGATGGGGACATGGTTCTTCAGCAACTCTCCACAAAAGCATATCTGTCAGTGACTTGCATATGCCCATGTCATGCAGCTTTCTGCCTACTGAGCTGTTGTGTTGCACTCTTGCATATTTCTTATGTAATGAAATTGTGATTTTTCAGTTCTGGTCTTTACTAGACTGCAGTAGCTCTTTTCCTTTGTATACTGCTTGGAAGCTGCCTCTAACACAATATTTCACTGCTAGTNTTGCCAGTCTCATGGAAAAAAGTAGTATATCTTAAATCTGATGGCTCACTGATCTTACATATTTCACCACTGTCCTTCCACTGGATTGTGGTGGTTCACATGTTTTAGCAGGTTAACAGAGATCTTTGTAGTTGATGCAGCACAAATTTGCACTTTGACTGTGCTTTTTTTTTGAAGCATATGAAGTGGAGCTAAGAGCTCCAGCTGGCAAGAATCTCCTACTCTGAAGTGCATACGTACTATGCACAATGAAACAATACACTTAAAAGAACTTAATTTTCTATACCAGGAAATAACTTCTCTATTTGATGTCTGAACCTTGGTTTGCAAGTATTTTAATTAAAACTTGTAAAATGGTGACCTATATTCTTCACTGAATTTGTATTTACCCCTTTGAAGGTGATGCTGAAGGATGGACAGTGGTTTGAGGAGTGGAAAGATGTGCCTTCAAACAGACAAACACAAATACGTCCTACAATGTTTCCAGTGAAAGATGAAGAGAAGCTAAAGGCAATGAATCTGGAGCGCTGGTAAGTTTTCACAGAGTAGGTGTTAGGAGGATTTGATGTAACATGTATCGTTGTGGGCAAATTATAATTAGGCCAGATTAAGAATGTGTAGGTCTGAGTATATTTTGATTGCTTCATATGTAATGCACAATACTGTGCTTCATATGCAGTGCACAATATTTAAACTCCAGTGAATCAGGAGAAATTACTGCAAGTTGCGTAAGAGGAGTAAGTACACGCATGAAAAGGTCAAATTCTTTGCATCCAATAGAGATAAACAGTCAAAATTACTGGAAAAGTATGTAAAATGTTACCATATTAACAATGTGACTTACTTGCTTTTAAAGGCTTTCCATAGCTATTCTAAAACTATTGTTTAGAAATGAGTCACTAAAGCTCAAATGTGAACGGTGAATGAACATATTGCGTTGATGCAAGTAATTTTGCCAGAATGCTCTATTTATATCCTGTTTCTAGTTTGATAAATTAAATCTGCACAATTCAACTAGGAATACTTACCTTATCCTGAAAGTAAATATAAATGTGGGCCTTCTAGTATTTTGTGATTCTGAATGCAGCTATGAATGTGCTGCAACATTTATTTTCTTCTCTCTCTAGTCTTAGGATATTGCCACATCACCAGAATACAGGTGGCTTCTTTGTGGCTGTCTTAATAAAAAAGTCTCCAATGCCATGGAATAAACGTCAGCCTAAGGTATCTTCTTTTAAATTATCAAAAATGTTAATTACTAATAATGTTTCAGAATTTTCTTTTTAAGTTTGCACATAATAGAAGACTAACTGTTCTGTATCTGGCCTTCAGTTATAGTTCAGTGTGTCAAATAAAAATAACTTTCTAAATCCATGAAGTACTTAAAAAAACCCCAACTTTTAAAATAGAAAAAAAAAAAAAAAGAAAGGGGATTTTTAAATAGTAGTAAAATAACAAGATAAATCTTGACCCTAAAATTAAGGCTTTGAAAGAATTACAGAAGCAGATTATATTGGATGGCTAAAGCTGTCACTTCCTTCAGCTGTGTGTGGTCCCCTGCTAAAAGGCTTTTTTCTGCTGTGTTGTAAGCTAATTCTGATGTCAGTTTATCTTGCTCTGTGGCTGGTTGCTCAGGAGTCATTCACTAGCAGATTAGCAGCACGAGAAATGGATGTAAAACTGTTTGGAGCAGCAGCTTCAGCCATCTGACTTTAATCCATTTGTTGTCAATTGTCTTTAAAATCCTGTCAACAGGATTTTAAGTTGATGTGATTTATTTGATCTCTTAGATTGTCATGTCTGTGAGAACTTCTTGTGTGAATCCTTTTTAGGTGTTTATTTGATTTGCTTAGTTAGAACAACTTATGAGTAAAATGTATGTGGCAGTAGGGAAGAAGCATGTATTCAGAAGCAATCACCCTTCAAATAGTCTATGCTGTTCTAAGTTAAACGTTGTAGCACTCTTACAGAAGGTGTGCAGCAGCAGGATGCATGTGTTACTTTGAGTGTTAGGAGGAAAACAGCAGATCCTGTTTTAAAATAGTCCTCTCTGAGTGCTTGAACATGATTTTGTAGATGGTACAAAAATAGCTTTCTTGGACAGTTGGTATGAAACTGTCCAGATCAGTACTAGAGGTAAATGCAATTTATAGTGGTTTCTTAATCTAGTAATTAGATTAACTCCGTGAATGGATCTGTTTAAGCACTTGCATACAAATTGACAAGAATTAAGCACATGCAAAGAGAGAACATAGGTGCCTTCTGTTACATGTTGGATACTATTTGTGCTTTTTTTGAAAATACTGTAATTTGAAATAGGTTCATCAGAAATTACCACAAAGAGCAGGAGATACTGAAGTGACAGCAGCTAATTCAGGTAATGGTTCTGACTGTATTATTGAAGAGCCAACACTTGCTGAAAATGAAGAGTCTGAGAAAATGCAAGAGTTGCAGAATTTGGACACTGAGCAGAGTAAAAAGGAAGGAGTATGTGGGTAAGGACCACATTTAAGTATTTGTCCTGTGACAGCTCTGCAGTTGCTGAATATTCAGTAGTTCTTTTGTAATTTAGAAGTCGATCAAGAAAAATTAATGAATTCATTCAGTTGTCTTTCATTTCCATGTTTTCTGTCTTGTCTGTGCTTCATTCAGCAAGTTTGGAAAATAACCAGTTTTCTTATTAGCACTTATTAAGTCTATTTCTTACTTACTTTCTACTCTGTTAAGGAAAAAATACTTTCAGAAGTTGGAAGATCTGTATTGTCTTCACAATCATTCCATTAGAAATCTCTGTTTGTCTTTGTGAACTCTGTTTCAAAGCACTGCTTCACTTCCTTATTGTAACAAGTTAAATTGTGTGTAGTGTTAGTGAAGCACAAGAAAATGGCATTATTCTCTTTGGCATCCTGTTGTTACAATAAGCCAAGTGTTGACTAAATGAACTGAGTATACTGATTTTAAGGCAAGTACTTTTAGTGAAATTGACAGTGCAATGTTACTTCCTTTTTAGACCACCACCATCTAAAAAAATGAAGTTGTTTGGTTTTAAAGAAGACCCTTTTGTGTTTCTCCCTGAAGATGATCCATTGTTCCTTCCTATCCAGTAAGAAAAAATGTNGTAAGAAAAAATGTTTCTGTTTTGGCAGTAAGATTTCTATTAGTTCAGGGATGTTAGTAGTTCAAGTTCAGTTCATTACAAAAGATGGATCTCATTGGTCTTGCATAATGGCTTTTGCCTGACTTTGCACCAGGGGCCCCTCTCCTCAACACTTAAATGCTTAAATGAAAATAGCCAGCTAGAGTTTGCACTGGAAATTTTTCAGTGTGTCTCAGTGTCTATAATAGCTTGTCTTTTCTGATGCCATGCAGCTTAGAAAGTCTAATCTTTATGTTCTGAAGCCAAAGTGCTAAGTGTTTGCAGAGATAGCTGGAGGAAATGGGCTAAACCATGCATTTTGAGTATGTGATTTTATTGCTCAGTTAATCAAAACAAGTATTATGGCCACAGGAAGTTTTACGCATTGGACCCATCATTTCCCAAGATGAATTTACTGACTCGAACTCAAGAAGGAAAAAAGAGGCAGCTGTACATGGTTTCTAAGGAGCTGAGGAATGTGCTTCTGAACAATAGTGAGAAGATGAAGGTATGGTTCATAAGCATCAGTGTATATCTCCTTGAACTTGCCAAGTGTTCTGTTTACGTAGAGGATTAGCCCTCTGACAGGCTATTTTTTTTTTAAGTCTGGATTAATGTTTTGCTCTCTGTCTCTCCTATGTTAGAGATGAAAAGTTGACTGAGAGGTAAATAACAGTCTCTGAGATGAAAATCAGTACATTTTTGGTGGATGAAAGAGAACTTAAAAGTAGAGAGAGGGAATATATAACTGTTGTGTGTGTGCCAGCATTTTTATGTAGTCTTCAGGTAACTTTACAAGTTTACATTGATAATGTTGTATTTATCACCCCCTTAATTATAAAAGTATTAAGGGTTTTGAAAGCCAACCAAAAAGATAAGCTCATCTGAATTATTTGCTGGCTGTGTTACATAGGGACGTTGTTTCAAAGTAATTTTAACAATTAAACATTTTGAAAGTTCATTAAGCTGAGTGATAATGGGATAATAAGTAGTTTTTTTGAATTAGAGGAATTTTTTTTTATGATTCCCGGTGGAAAATGTCTTGCAAATGCTAAAGATTTGTCTCAAAAGTCATTGTGTAATTTAGGTTGGAATGAGATCATCTAGTCCAGCTTCCTTCCTACATCAAACAGCTGACTTCAAAGCTAGATCAGATACATTCTGGGGCCTCATCCAGTCAAACCTTGAAAATTTTTGAGGATATTCAGTACATCTTTGCAACAGATCTTTGAGATGGATAAACAATTATTCTTTTATCCCCGATGCAGGAAATGGCTACATAATGGACAAAACTTTAAGAAACTGGTGCCTTATATCAGGCAGTGAAGCTTTGAGTACCACAAAGGAGAGATAGAGTGTCCAAATAGTAATCACTTGTACATTTTTGAAATCCTGTCCTTGATCAACTTCCCCAGAATAACACGGAAAATTCTTACACAAACTAACATTAAAATTAGATATTAGTAGTTAGTTTCCCTCTTTTAAAAACTCCCTCAGACTGTTCAGTTTTCAACATGGAAAGGAGTAAAAGGCATTTTATGTTGAGGAAGCGCCACATTTTTATAGCAGGAGTTCCTTTTTCTCTTGAATGAATTTTCACATTAATTTAGTGTCCAGTGCAAATGGACTTTTAGTCAAAGAGTTGAGGAAAAAACAAGTTCAGAGTGGTAATTTAGAATTTGTACTCCCTACTGATGCTTATTGGCTTTGCTGTTTGCAGGTTATCAACACAGGGATAAAAGTCTGGTCTCGCAACAGTGATGGTGAACAGTTTGGATGTGCATTCAGATTAGCACAAGAGGTAATTGCATAGCATTGTGTTTGCAAAGGAGATACTTTGGTTTCCTCGAGAACCTATAAGACAGCTGGCATTAACTTTGTCAGATTAATGGTAATTTACATTTTCAGTATGGTTTAAAATGTGAAAATTGTTCTGTGGTATTAGGTAAAGTGCATACTGTTTTTAACATTTTTCCTTCAGAAATCAGTGGTTAAATTTTGAAATCATTGTCTTTATTTATTAAACAGGGAATTTATACTCTGTACCCATTCATTCATGCAAGGATTATAAGTGTCTGCATAGAAGATGTCAAAATTCTGCTAACCCAGGAAAATCCATTCTTAAGTAAATTTAGCAGTGAAACACAGAAGAAAGTCAAAGATATGGGTAAGCCTGCTAATTTTGCTGTCACAGAATTATTTTTTATACTTTGCACAGAAGGCTGTGAAAGTCTTGTAGTATAAACTGTGTTTGCTAAAAATTTTGACTAAATTTATCTTAAATATACTTATTAGGGAAGTAATCATTACTGAAAGCCAGCGTGCTGCTAGAAACTGTAGTCCTTTCTGATTGCAGTCTTTAAGGTTTTTGAGCTTTAGAGAACAGAAGAGTTGCCAAACTTACAACTTCTGCAAAGTAGTGCTGTGAGGCAGCATTTACAATGTCCAGTGAGCGGATTTTATATACGCTTCTGGTTTTTCTTCCTGTTAGTGCTCCAGCTGAAACTGTTTGTCATCTGCAATTGCTTGTCATGACCTTATGTATCAAATATAGTTACTCAGATTTGATTTTCTTAAATATGGGGAGCGATGTCTACTCGTATTAAACTTTTATTTCCTCTGCACTGGATGGTTCAAGATATGAAAATTGGTTTTCAGCCTTTTGTTATTGTTTTATTTCCAATTCATTGCTGACCCATGTATTTCTATGTTTGATGAGACAAAATGGGAAGAAGAAAATGTTCTGAAGTTTGGTCTGGCATGTGCTTGCATTCATTTTAATTAAGTAAAAGTTCCTTGCTAGATTCACTGAGTAAGTTAATCCACTGTGTGGATTTTGTATTTTAATTTGTTTGTTTGCGATTTTGGAGGAGGCAATGTTGGCAATTGCTTCTGTAACTATTCTATATAAATACTTCGGTTTGAAAAAAGAGGGAATACAATCTGGTATTGTCTCTAGTCCAGTGTACTGATGTAGATAACTGCTAAACTTGTCATGCTCTGTGTTTGTCAAAAAACTTGTTTTCTTGAACATTTTCAGATTACAGTCATTGTATCATTGTACCAAGTAACATATCTGTTTTTTGTTCCCCCTTCCCTATAGCAATGGGAAGTATAGTTCTGAAGTATGACCCAGACCCTGAGTAAGTAAATGTGTTGCTTTCCATTTATGTACTTCTAAGACCTGGACAGTAATTTCTTTTCAGTCAGCAAAAACAGGAGTAGAGGCATAGAGATGCAGTGAGGGAAACAGTAAAGCCACATAGGATACAGAGAATAAGACAGGGAAAGAAGCTGTCTTATCTGTGAATTCTTAAAACAAGTGTAGAATGTAGCTTCATAAAGGAGAGTTGGTAGCTGTGCCAGAGATCAACAGATCACTGCATGTGATTTATGTATGTTTCCCTGTAAAGCATTTGGAATAGAAAAAGTTACTTTTTATTGTTCCTTTTTTGTGGACAAAGTAACTTTTGTGGACAAAACTCTTGAGAATTTTCTAAATGTAAACTTTCATTTTGCTGTTCCTTGTATTAGTTTTGAACCTAGAGCCAGAAAATTACTCTGCTTGTTGCAGAAACTTATAGCATTGCGTTTTTGGGTTTTTTGGCTTAGTTGTTTGCTTGTAGACAAGCAGGTGCCTGTGTAGGTGTTGAAGTTAAGAACAATGTGCTTTCATCTTCTGTGAATAGTTACAAAATGCATTCAGTGTTAAGACTGAATTGGTGTATGGCTATAAAATGAAGTTTTGAAGATGAACTTTCTCATAATTGACTGAACTTAACTACTTGTTTGTAGGAAACCTCATGATCTTCAGTGTCCAATAGTGCTGTGTGGTTGGCAAGGGAAGACGTCACTGCGTGCCTTTGTGCCCAAGAATGAGAGACTTCATTACCTGAGGATGATGGGAGTTGAAGTGTTTAAAGCAAAGAGAAAAGAGGAGGAATTGGAAAACAAAACCGACGAAGAAGTTCAACACAGACTGGTGCAAGCAGAGGAAGGAATGGATGTGGAAGATAAAGAACATGATTTAGTCACAAAAATGGAAGCAGAAATAGGTGAAGAGTCTTCCCAGAGTCCTGTGGAAAGCAGTGCTATGGAAATAGAAAATAAAATTGAGGATTTAGATCAATCTAGTAAAAATGCCAACACTCATGTAAGCCAGGAAGGCAAAGACATGGATGCAAGTAATGTGAAAGATTAGGTTTCTTTCTGTATTGCTTGGCAGCTTCCATGAGGCTCACATCCAGACTTTTGCTTTTAGCATGAAACTGTATTTTAAAATTTGGTCAGAATGGGTTGTTCCTCTTTTAAAGTTTCACCTATTTTATATTTTAAATGAAAGCTATAAAGAGAGTTCTCTTCAAGTGTGTCGTTTTTTCACCATTTTAAACTCTTTTATTGGTGGGTTTGTGTGTCTGTTGCTGGCCGGGCACCAACAGCCCAGGCACCAGTAAAATCTAAAGCTTGTATTTTTAATGGAACAGTGGTATGCACAAATGCACTACATGTGTGTAACTGGTCAAAAATTCCTAAAGAGGTAAAACCTGGGATTCTATTCAAAGCACATAGATTCCAAAAACATTTTTTGTCCTATGATTGTTTACCCCACCTACCACCCGATCTGGTTGCTATTGATAACTGCAGGTTCTTTAAAGCATAGGAGAATCAGTGTGAGTATCCATACAAATGTACACACAGGATATCTGACTGACAACCTGGTGAATGGTTATTCAAAAGAAAGCCATATCCAGCATCTTAGGGGGAAAAAAGTAGAATGTACTTTATCTGGATTAAAGTGCACCAGAGACTGGTGTCTGAGGTTCTTCAGAGTAATTAATTGCTTTACAGACCAAGCTAGTAAATATTGTTAACTAGATCTTCAGGTGTCCTGAGTGTGCCTCAGACTCCTGTTTTGACATGTGCCTGGGAAGAGTCTGTGACCCTCAATCAAATCTGCTGTGGTCATCTGTTCCTCTGTCAGTTCTTCAAGTGGGAGTCATCTCTAATTTTTGTTAGATAACTTGTTTATGGCTGAAATAATAGTTTAAAAGAATTATGGTGGTATATATGTTGTTGTATAATAGATGTTTAAAATGTTTTTTAGGTCTAGAAGAGTAATTTATTTAATCTGACTTTTGAAAAAGTTGGCTACCTCAGAAACTTGGAATATAAATTCTGTCCTTTGTGGCTTAGTTTCAGCAGTACTGTGCACTTTTGTCAGGTTGTTCTGAAAGGAAAGTGACCAGCAGTACAAGGTATTGTCCTCCTCTAGGACCATAGTGATGCAAATATTTGTTATTCTTGTCAAGCGGAATTTTACAGTGTGTGTTTTTATTGATGAAGTCTTATGTGGCTTGGATCCATTTGCTGTACCTTGCTACAACAGACTTTTTGATGTCTGCCCTTGAACTGCTTCATCAAAGGGAGAATTCTTGAGGGACAGACATAAAAGTGAAATAATGCCATGTCCTCTGATGAGATATTAGTTTCATGCAGTGAGGAAGCATTGACAGGACTCATTTTCCTCTTGAGAGTCCATAAAATAGGTTAATAAAAAATCAGTTCTTGCCCTTGTATTTTGCTAAGGTTTGAATTTGTTCTTTTGAGTCAAGAACTGTGATGGGACAGCTTCTGTTCTGGCAGCTCCTTCAGCTGAAGAACAGCATAGCAGAATTGTCTTTTGAGCAGAGATGTGTGCAAAGTACAACTTTTAATTCTTAAAGTATATGAGGAAGAAGATTTTGCAACTTGCAACTTCAAGCATCTTTTCATATCTTTGCATTTTTTTCTGGCATACTGGGCGTTTGAAGTGAGAGAAGGGTGGAATGACCAGTGTCACTTATAAGTCGTCATTGTAGTCTGCAGCACTCTGCCCTGAGGATGATTTGAATCCATCTAATCTTTATGGTCTGATGATCTCCATAAATTATAAAAAGTTCAAGTGTTGAAACTGATGTGAAGAAACGAAAATTTGTTTTTAATTATACCTGCTGTTACTGTATCCACTGATGTTCCTGAGCAGCAGCTTCAGCTTCTCTTCAGTCAGTGGCTCTGCTAAGCATACAAGTTTGGCAGGTTAAGCTGAGAAGAATACTTGTTGATATAGACAATCCAGCAGAAAGCAAACTATAGAAAATGAACTGTCCTGATTAGGTTTTTTTGACTGAGCTTGTGACTGGCAGACTAAAATGAGAGCAGGAAGCTTTTATCTGGGAGCTAAAGAAATTTGGGTTCTTGGATCATAAACTGACAGAAATTGAGTATAAGTTAGACTTGTAATAGAATAAGAGAAAGTAATTTTAAATCCTCTCAGTAGTCCCATTTTCCTGTGTTATCTGTGAAATTTTGCTTTGCTTCTGGCTTTTTGGAGGTGCATTTTTTTGCTGTCAAGTGCAAGTGGGAGATTTCTGCTAAGAAACTAGGGTTCTAATTTTCTTGTGCTGTTCAGCAGTTTCACTCTATATCTCCAAGCAAATCCAGAGACTGCAGAGTTATTGTATTTTTTTTAATACCATGAGGTTCCTTACACCAATTACTCCGTCCCAGTTGATCTTGCCTTGATAGCCAGAAAGGAAGATGCACGAAATTGTGTAGGTAGTGGCTGAAAGCACCGTCCCAGTTTCCCAGGCTGGAAGCTCGATGAAATGGGTGTGTTCTGTTTGTCTGTCTCTGCTGAGCTCTCTTGCTATGCATCTCTGATGCTCAGGTGGCCAAACCTCTGCCCAGGTGGTTGCTGCAAATAATTTGAAAGGAAGACCAAAGAAAAGAGATAAGCAATCACCTTAAGCTTGAGCACAAATTATGAAGTCTGTCCTCATAAGCAGTTCCTATTAAATTTTGTGAGATTTCTCTGGTTAGCATTGCTGGTTTTCAGAAACACAGGACTGTAGATGTTTGCACTGATGGCAGGGGGTTTCATATGTGATAGAGGGGAAAATAGGAAAAATTTCATGCATCTAAATGCTTAGTCTGATGTGCTGCTCAAATAAGTCCTCAGTAATAACTGCTGGATCCTTAAGAAAATCTGTTGACTGAAAAGCCTAGAAAGCTAAGGAGAGAACAAAGGAAACTCACCACATGGGATGCTTTTTTTCAGCATTTGCCTCATGTTAGTCTTTGATACTTTCGGAAATTTTTTAGAATTTTCTTACTTTATTTTGCTGAAAAAATAACGTAGCATAGATTAAACAGTGAAAGAAAGCAATTTAGCTCGCGTAACAACCCCTTTTTGAAGCTGCGGCGAAGGAAAACCGGAGCGTTTCTTTGAAAGCTCCGTCCCGGGAAACAATCGGTGGCGTGCTCATGCTGCGCTGCTGCCGGAGCTGGGCTCGGCACGCTCCCTGTGCCCTGTAAACAACAGCCCCCAGCAAAGCGGCGCGGACAACAGCAGTCCTGTTATTCCCAACAACTGTCCCGATGAAGTTGGCCGGCGTGCCCACATCCATCCATGCCTGCGCCGCTGGGCTTTGCAGCTGGAGCGCGGCGCGGTCGCTCCGCGCCTGTGGTGCCGTGCTGGAGGGACCGCAGAGCCCGCAGCATCACTCGCCCGCCGGGGCACGTACCCTGCCAGCACCTTTCTCCCTTCCAGGGGGATTTGCCACGCCTCGTGCCAAATACATGGTTGTACTTATTGCCATTTCATTTGTTGCTCCGCGTTTCTTAAACAAACCTGGATGTTGCTTTTTGACTAGAATCTGGTTTTCTTCCTAGGGTGTGGCTGCTTGTGTTGCAAATTTAAGTTTCTTCGGCACTTGGTATTTCTATTCGGTTAACATTTAAGCAAGCTGTTGGCTACATACGTGCTTGCCGAGGTAGCCAAATTTTTTATTTAAATTTTATATCCATGCATGGTTTTGGAAGGATGGGTAACTCCGAACCATCACTTGGGAACATGCCTGCCTCACCTGAATACCCCCTTGTATTTCTGATGTTTTGCCTCTCTCTTCCCATTTTCTGTTTGTCATCCCTTGAAATTATGGACTTCTCCCTAGTTTCTCTTTTTCATGTCGCTCATACACTTTCAGGTGTGTTAATAATGGACTTTTGCCTGTTCTCAAGTGGAAAACCAATATGAGTGGTGGCCAAAACAATTCTTAAAATATATGTAAGAATGGGGTTAATATACAATGATCCATGCCCAGAATATTCTTCCAGAAACTCCCCGGAGTTTCTTGGACCAAAGATTATGTCTTTGGGTTTAATGCCCTTTATGTATTTGTCCTCCATAAATTTGCTCCCTGAGACCATGTGGATTTTAGCTCTCATGACGTCCTATAGCAGGGAGCCCCAAAATCCTACCTCCTGTTGTGTGAAGTATTATTTTAGCACCTAATAGTTTTTTTCAATGATCCCCACTTCTTGCATTGAAAGCTACAATAAGCAACTGATTGCTGAGTAGTTTGTTCAGGACACTTGTGATTTTATTGTCTTCTGTCATATCCCTGATCAGTCATCTTTTTTTCCAAGCAGAGGGGTCCTAGCTCACTTGTTTATTCCCTCTATGGAGACTACTCCAGATCTTTTGTCATCTTTATCAAATGTTTCTGAACTTTTCTCAGAAAAAGTTTTTCTCTTTTTTTCTCTTTTCTCTTTTCTCTTTTCTTTTTACGTCCTTTTTCAGGGGGAATAACTGCACATGGTGCTTAGGATGTGGTGTTTGTGGAAGCGTGTGCTCACTGTTCTGTCCTCCAGTACACTGCTTGGTGATTCTTCATGCTACTAAATATCAAGCTGAGTTTTCACTGGAATTGCTTGTCATAACCTCATTATTATGTTCTGAGTGGCAATTGAGGACCTGATTTTTTACATGTGCTGATAGTATTATTTTTCCCCACATAAGTCACTTTTGCCTGCACTCAGATTTGCTTGCTGTTTCATCACTCAGTTGCCTTGGTCTTGTAAGGCCCTTCTGCAAATCTTGGAAGCTGGACCTAAACCAGTAGTTGCTGGCTGAATTGTATCCCACCCAGAATAGTTTTCTGGGAGTCTGCAGGTCCTTAGTAGCTCTGAAGGGATCCTAAGCTGGTTGTTTATTATGATTAGGTCACAGAAGAGGAATTTCATATCAAAATGCTGATGAGCAAGATGACTGAGCCCAAAGAGACTATAGTATTGTTCTTTCTAATATTTAAGTAATTAAATATGCATTCACAAAATACTCTAATAGAATGCCTGTTGTCTGGAAAATATCAACTTAGTGAAGGGGAAAAAGGGTCTTTAGGAGCGGAGCAAAACCTTTGACAGTTTCCCCCGAATTTTTTCCAGGGCTCATCAACCTAGAAAACTACCAAGGAAAATCTTGAGAACCACCCCCTAAACTCCTCTGTGGTTTCTCAGGCTTCAAATTCACCAGCTAACTTGTTGTGCAACAAGGTGATATCCTATACATTGTGTTACCAGAATTTCTTGCCCTTGTAGGTCTGGATGTCTCCCTGGCCGGCTGTTAGTTTGGTAGAGTGTTGAACTGTGTGTCCATATTTTCAGCTGATAATTCAGGGCAGTGAAGAAGGAGTTGGAAACACCCTGAAATACTAAAAATGTCTGTGTCATTTGTCCCAAGTGACTTTTAAAGCCATTTTACCCCATAGAAAACTTTGCATTTTCTCTTATAATTTCTTAACTTTAAATATGAGTATAGAGACAAATGACTCAGCTGATATGCTGAGTGCAGCACTCAGTGAAATGCTCTTCACCTTAGAACTATTTTTCTTCTACACCTTAGTAATATATTTTATGGTAGTGTCTAAATTAATTGCTGCAAAATCAGCTTAGGTTATCTGGATTTATATTTTTTGTTGGTGAAAATACTATAGAGCTTGTGAAAGGTGGCAGATTGACAGCCTTCAAGTTAAGCTGATTGTTCCATTATTTCCCAGCATCTCTCAGCCTTTTAAAGACATCTGCTTTTTTCTAATCACCCATACTCAGTTTTTCAGATTACTAAGTCTTTTGAGTCAGTGAAAGCTACTTCTCTAGGTATCCTTTGATGATGTTTATCAGGTTTGTCTAATTTGTGAAGTTGTCTAATTTAGTTTGGTGTAACTTTATTTCATTACTCTCTATCTTGTTCTTCCTCTGGTCCCTAAGAGGAAAGATATGCATTGATATTATGTGCATGAACAGCCTCGTATTGTTAAAGGACTAGGTCATCATTTTAGATACATTAATTACTGTCTAGAGAATGCAGGTTCAAAAGAGATAATAGGCAGCTCAGTTTGAAATCATCTGCTGATCCTTTTTTCTTGAATATTTTTATCAGCATTTTCTTTGGGCCATTCATCAAAGTAAGACCAAACTGCAGAGAATGGTATCTTGTTATCCTGAAATTCTCTTGTTAAGTTGAATCTCATTTTGCAAAGGCAGGGCACTGATGTGACTCACAGCAAAGGATACAAAGATGCAGCAAGGGAGGCTTCAGTGGGACATGAGGACAAAATTACTTCCCGCAAAAGGAGCTGAGCACTGGGGCAAGTGGCCCAGAGAGATATAGATCTCCTTCCTTGTAGATCTTCAAAACTTGTCTGAGTGAGGCCCTGAACAAGGTGACCTAGCCAGGAAGCCAGCTCTGCTTTGAGAAGGGGGTTGGACCAGCTCTCCTCCAGAGCTGATTCAAGCCTTAGTCTTTTTCTGATTCCAGGATCACTTCCCAGGTGAATGCCTTCAACCAAACACAGGCAGCCACAGCCCTCTGAGACTTTTCGCTGAGTACACCTTCACCCACCCTCTGGCTCTTCAGATGTGGACAAATTGCATTTAGTGACTTAGGACGTACCTGTGCCTGTCTAACTTGAGTTAAACCAGCCTGCAATGGTCTAACAAAACATTTACTGGATCCCCTACTGACTACCTACAGTAGGCTGGTATTGCCAGTGCTTTTCATCTTCTGTAACTCTGGCTGATTCAGTGGAATCTTTCAAAATGCAGGAGAAATATCTTCATGGTTCTTTCATCTATATCATTAATCAGAGGATAAAAGAGTTGAAACTGCTGATGAAATTGTTAGATTGCTGTGGTAGAAATGAATCTCCAGGATGGCATTTTGTACCACTACCACTATTCTGTTACTTCAGGAGCACTGCAGAGGTACTAGGCTGGGGAATTGTGTCCTGTGTTCCAAAATGCTGCATTGCTGGCTGAGGAGAGCTGCAGCACATGAATAATGTGAGGCATCTACAGATCTGAATTGTTCCCATTTTCATTAAGTCATATGTTCAGCTGTAAATGTTACATTGTCTCTAGAGGCAGAGGATGAGTTGTACATAATGACTGTGAATTTCAGATAGAAAGGGCAGATCTGAGCAGTTTCAGAACTTTTTTTATTCCCTCAAAAAAAAAGAAAATAAAAAGAGGGCATGGTTGTCTTGTTACTAGACAGCACAGGAAAACCCATGCCCCCTTCAGTTTTGGTCAAGAGATGGCCACCAAGCCCAGGCCTGAGCTTTGACCAGGGGGGATGTAAGACACTGCTCATTGGTGTGTAGTAAAATCAGATGGCACAGGAGATTCAGTTTGCGCGTTATCTCAAAAAAGAAGTGACAGTACAAAAGGAATGACAGCTGTGAGGCACTTGTCCTGGTGGGACTACAGGATGTTCCAAGGAAGTTGGGAAGTGCCTCTGTAGGGAAGAAATACTGGTGGAAGGTGTTGATAGCAGGGAAGTGGTTTGACTGTCTTAAAAAGAAATGTTCTTTGGAGAGAAGTAACACATGTGTGTGCTGATGGTCTCCTGGAGGTCATACAGGATGTCAGCCAGTCCCATGGAGATATTTCTGGTGCTATGGAATATCTTAAAGTCAGTCAGAGACAACATTAAGGCAACTGAGCCTTACTTCCCTGTGGGTGGGCTTCAGTGTTTAACTGAATTGCTTCTGATATTAGCTAATCTGGGTTTTCTTTCTGATAAAACAAGTTGTTTGAGGGGTGTTTTTTGGCATTTTGTTTTGTTTTGTTTTCTAATCAAAGCATTCTCAACACTGGCAAAAAAGAGGAGAGAAAGAGAAACCTAGAAAATGTGTGTCAAATAACAAAAGCAGTCATCGCAACTGATGAGCAGTTTATTTGATTCCTATGGAGAATCCAGTTATTCTGCTTTTCACATCCACACAGGATTTGAATTTACACCCAGTGTTCGGAAAACTCGCATAATATCTTACTCAAAAGCCTCAAAAAAAGAACTAATTCTTTAATGTTTTCCTTCCTGTGACAAATTACAACAGGTCATGGACGTGACGCACTTTGTTAAGATTTGATGTCATACAAAAGGGTTTACAGGGTTAAAATAATATGAAGTCCCTCATCATGCTATTACAGAGACTGTGCTGTTCCCTTGGAGAATAAATAGGAGGGATAATGTAATACAAATGGTGTGTCTGAACAGAGGGAATAACATTAACATTTTGTACTCCAGGCTGCCTTGGTACAGGGCTGTGATAACAGGGTGATGCTGTTGACCTCCATGAACTACATTGAAAGGAAAGTCGAACTCTGCCTGATTTTTTCCTGAAGTTTATAGAAAAACACATTACATTAGATTTAATCTGAAAAGGTAAACATCATGAAGCAGGGTATTTCCCTGCTATATCCTTTGTAGCATGCCAGCCATCTACAAGAAACTGATGTCATTTTCCGTCTCTCTAGATTAATTTCCGGGCTCTGTTCTGGAAGCAAACGAGACTGTGTTTCAAATCAACCCTGTCCACTCAACCGAGCGTGTAGGACCGTGCAAACAGGAGAGCAGGCTGGGTTGGAAGGGACCTGGGGAGGTGGTACAGTGAGCTTCCTGCACCACTAAGGGCCAACTTCCCTGGTTGTTCAGGATCAAGGTGAGTCTTGGGAATGTGCCAGGATGGACTGCCTTGCTGGGCAGCTGCTCCATTGCTTACCTGCTCCTGTAGGGAGGTCATTCATCAAAATATGGCAAAAACCCCCAGGCAGCTGACCCTTTCATAGAAGCATGGAATAATTCAGGTTGGAAAAGACCTCTATGATCATAAGTCCAACTATCAACCCAGCAGCACCATGTTCACCACTAAACGATGTCACCAAGTGCCACATCCTCATACCTTTTGAAAACACTTCTAAGGAGAGTGACCCCACCACTTCTCTGGGCAATCCATTCCAATACTTGGCAACTCCTTTAGAGAAGACATTTTTTCTAATATCCAATCTAAACCTTCCTTAGAACAACTTGAGGCCATTTCTTCTTGTCCTATCACTTGCTACTTTGGGAGAAGGGGCTGACCCTCACCTCACTACAGCCTCCTTTCAGGCAGTTGTAGAGAGTGATTAGGTCCCCTCAAGCCTCCTTTTCTCCTGGCTAAATAACCCTAGTTCCCTCAGCTACTCCTCCTAGGACTTGTGCTCCAGACTCTTCACCAGCTTCCTTGCCTTTTTCTGGACATGCTCCAGCACCTTCTTGTAGTGAGAGG
>VZTT01010292.1:28163-62132 GCA_013400855.1 Buphagus erythrorhynchus | reverse complement strand
TCAGTGCTGTAAGGAAGGAAAGCCACAGAAGCATAAAGGAAGCCCCAAAATACCCAGTGGCTATCCCTACTACCAGTGGCAGCTGCAAGTATCATCATCAACCCCCAGCAGGCACTTGCAGACAAGCCCCAAGCCAGAGGTGTGAGATCCTGTGCTGTTCCCTTGGAGAATAAATAGGAGGGATAATGTAATACAAATGGTGTGTCTGAACAGAGGGAATAACATTAACATTTTGTACTCCAGGCTGCCTTGGTACAGGGCTGTGATAACAGGGTGATGCTGTTGACCTCCATGAACTACATTGAAAGGAAAGTCGAACTCTGCCTGATTTTTTCCTGAAGTTTATAGAAAAACACATTACATTAGATTTAATCTGAAAAGGTAAACATCATGAAGCAGGGTATTTCCCTGCTATATCCTTTGTAGCATGCCAGCCATCTACAAGAAACTGATGTCATTTTCCGTCTCTCTAGATTAATTTCCGGGCTCTGTTCTGGAAGCAAACGAGACTGTGTTTCAAATCAACCCTGTCCACTCAACCGAGCGTGTAGGACCGTGCAAACAGGAGAGCAGGCTGGGTTGGAAGGGACCTGGGGAGGTGGTACAGTGAGCTTCCTGCACCACTAAGGGCCAACTTCCCTGGTTGTTCAGGATCAAGGTGAGTCTTGGGAATGTGCCAGGATGGACTGCCTTGCTGGGCAGCTGCTCCATTGCTTACCTGCTCCTGTAGGGAGGTCATTCATCAAAATATGGCAAAAACCCCCAGGCAGCTGACCCTTTCATAGAAGCATGGAATAATTCAGGTTGGAAAAGACCTCTATGATCATAAGTCCAACTATCAACCCAGCAGCACCATGTTCACCACTAAACGATGTCACCAAGTGCCACATCCTCATACCTTTTGAAAACACTTCTAAGGAGAGTGACCCCACCACTTCTCTGGGCAATCCATTCCAATACTTGGCAACTCCTTTAGANTGCCCTGGTCCTGCTGGCCACAGTGTTTCTGATACAAGCCACCTGGGCTTGTATACCAGCACCAAAGTGCTCTCATGTATGGCACAGGTAAGGGATGCCCAGAAACAGCATCCCCAAAGAAGCCAAATCAAAGGCAGCCTTTGAGAGCAGCTCCACAAGCTCTCTTTGTGTCAGTGTTCTTCAGAGGAGCATGACCTTTTTCAAGAAACTGTTCAAAACCTCTGCCTCCCTGCACCCCTGGAGGATGTAGGATGTGTCTGGAGGAGCCCAGGGTGCTGAAGAAGCCCTGAGGCAATCAGTGTGCCTGAGCACTGCTTCCTCAGAGGTAGGCGAGGGGAACCATTGCAAATGCCAAGTTAAAGCTTCTTGCTTCCATAAGCACTGCACCCCTACAGCACTTTCCTGGCACAGGGGAAAAGCTTGTGTGGCCTGGCTGTGGATATGCTCTTGTGTGCCTGCTTCTTCCCAGAAGGATGCATCCATTCACAAAGGGCTTCCTAGCAGGGAGGTGACATAGGCAGCCAGCCCCCAGGGAGGCTGTGAGGCAGGGGAAGCTTCAGGGAGAAGGGATGAACAGGATAGGAAGTGGGAGGGCAGAGGAAAAGCACTAGAAGAAACTTGGGAATCTGGGAAAGATTGCTGGGAGCCAGAGGAATCCTGCAACATTAGGAATAACAAGCAATTTAAAGTATTGCAGCTGGCTGCGGGTGAGAGGAATGTGGAAGGATTTTGAAGGTCAAACATCTGATGTTAAAAGGAAAAGATGCCCCTGGGGAATTGTGTGTATACACAGCACCGGAACTGCTGCTTTCCAGGACTGAGCAACTTGCTGAAGCACTGGTGCACTTACTGGTTCCAGCTCCTGAGGGAAATGTGTCCGTGCAAGAGCTGCTCTCTCTGGTGCTTGAAGGGAGCAATTAAGGCCATTGCTAGGCAAGCAACGCGACATCCTAACAGCAACCGCCTCTGCAGAATATATTGAAGGGATGCCAGTTCTGGGCTCAGGAATGATGGTGAAGTCCTCTGAGGATGGGAAGTACCAGAACAAACTGGTGAAAAAAATAGGAGGCACCCAAGCAATATGGCACACAAAAGAGAAGCCTGTTCCAATAGGCCCAGCTGACTTGTGCTGGAGAGTTCAGAAGGGGCATAAACTGGACACTGATGGGGTGCAAATGAAATTATATCATAGGATATAACACATGGTAAACCTCAATGCATACCCTATATTCAGTGTTTATTAAATATGTATATACTCAGATTACCTTAATTGATTTACTTTGTGCTAAATGTTTGTACTATTTATAGTTTAAATCTACTATTTTAAAATTTTACTGATTATTGGTAAACTATATCAATATGTATTTTATATTATAAACTATATTACATACAATGTATATTCTACATGTATGTTGTTATAGGTTTGTATAACAGAGAGTGTATGATATATGCACACGTTATCGTAATGATATAATAGATTATGTGCTATCGGATTACATAATAACATGTCACATATTATTTCACAGAATTATGGAATGGCCTTGGCTGGAAGGGACCATGAAGACCATCTTGCCATGTGAAGAAGAACCCCCTGCCACGTGCTTGGACACCTTCCAGTAGACCAGATTCCTCAAAGCTCCATCCAACCCTGGCTTTGAACACTTCCAGGGATGGGGCATCCACAGCTTCTCCAGGCGACCTGTTCCAGTGCCTCATCATCCTCACAGTAAAGAGTTTCTTCCTGGTGTCTAATCTAAACCTACTCTCTTTCAGTCTGAAGCCATGTTGCCCTGTCCTGCTCTTGTAAATAGCTCCTCTCAATCTTCCTTATAGCCTCCCTTCAGGTATTGGAAGCCTGAAATTGGGCCACCCTGAAGCCTTTTTGATTTATTATGATTTATTATATAACACAATGGAAGTAGTTCTATTTGCATGTTAGAATGTATAAAATATATGTATAGCGTTGCATTATATAGTCTATCTATATAAATAATATTACATAATATATAAAATAGTATATATTACATATTAGACATTAATTTCTCACTGAATCCTGATTTTATGCTAGAAAGTTAAGGAGACATAAAATGCTGAGTGTCTGTCTTATTCTGGTTTTTTGGTTTTTTCCCAGAAAAAACACCAAGATTTCTAGGTGATCCTCAGAATCAAGAGCCAGTAAAACTTATGCCTGCAGCTGGCAAATAAGTTTAGCTGATCATTTAAAAAAATAATAATAACAGATATGAAGGACAATGTAATGCAATCAATCATTAAAAACCTTTCAGGAAGTCCTTTCTTAGCAACTATAAAAATGCAGAATTTTCTTATGGCTACAAATCTGGCCATGATACAACAAGCAGAGTAGAACTGACAAATCAAGTTTCAGGGTGGCAAAAGATTAGAAATATCAAAATGTTTAAAAGCATTAAGCTTCAACAGGTGATCTGCATAACATATTAAATATGTGGACATTTGAAAAGGGGACGTGAACAGTGAGTCAGCAAAATTTGTGGAGACTACAAGGCTATTCGTTTTAGTTAAAGCCTGAGACTATCACAAGGCAAGTTGAATGAAGAAGAACCTAATGAGAGACAAGTAAATGGAAGATTCCATGACAAATGGCCCTCCATAGTCAAGTCAAAGAAAAGAGAGGTGGAAGTAGAAGATAAAACTCTTCAAACACTTGATTTTTAGATGGAGAATACCAACATGGTGGTGAGATTTGGGCACTGCTGTAGGCAGTTCATGGGAGACCTCTGCTTGGTGGGAGATTCCATGAGGATAAACCACTGAAATGTCACCTTGAGAGACAAACTGGGGAAATGTAACCATTCTTCTATTTCTTTTTGAACTGATTTTATTCACTTCTCAGCAATGCAGGCCTCTTTCAGAGGTTGTCATAAAGAAGACAAGAGCCAGCAGCCATGCTGCTAATTGGACATAAGGAAAAGGGGAAACTCTCAGAGGGTAACTAAGCACTGGAACTGGCTGCCCAAAGGGGTGGAGAAGTGTCCACCTTTTGAGATATTTGGAATTCAGGAGGACAATGCCCTAAGGAATCTGATCTAATGTCCCAGATGATCTTTTTTTGGAGCAAAGTGTTGAATGAGATCACCTCCATTCCAACCTGAATCATTCTGATCCCCAGGACAAGATTCTGACTCTCCCCTCTGAACCATCATGACACAGAATTAGATTACTTTCTCATCCAGCTGGACAATTAATTTGTACTGATCTCAACATTTCTATATTACATCAAAAATACAAACCAGATGCCTCTTTCAGATCTTGCCTAGCACAACATAAAGCAGTTGTTTTTATTGCATATCATGAACACAGGCTGGAATTTGCAAGTAATATTGAAAGATTTTAAGATAAAATATATAAATATCATTAAGCATTCTTTAGGAAAAGCCTGTATGTTTGTAGAGTATATTCTGAGCCTTCAAATATCCTGGCAATAAAGTTTCCAAATAGCCAAAGCTGCCCTGCATGTAACAATGTGAAAACTAAAATTCCTTTTTGATCAGCTTTAAGCAGAGGGATCAGGTGCAACAATAGACAAAATCAAAGCCCTAACTGCAAACTGAGAAGATTTGATGAATGTAAAGATGGACATGACCTGGCAATGTGCACTCAGCCCAGAAAGCAAACTGCATCCAAAGTGTGTCCTGGGCTGCATCCAAAGTAGTGTGGGCAGGAGGGGAGGGAGGGGATTCTGTCCCTCTGCTCTGCTCTGCTCTGCTCTGGTGAGATCCCACCTGCAGTACTACATCCAGCTCTGGGGTCCCAGCACAGGGAGGACATGGCGCTGTTGGAGTGAGTCCAGAGGAGGCAGATAAAAATGATCAAAGGAATGGAGAACCATTCCTGTGAGGAAAGGTTGGGAGGTTTGTGATTCAGCCTGGAGAAGACTCCAGGGAGACCTTATAGAAGCCTTCCAGTACCTGCAGTGGGCCAACAAGAAAGCTGGAGAGGGATTTTTCACAAGAGCATGAAGTGGTAGGGCGAGGGGGAATGGCTTCCAACTGAGAGTCAATTCAGACATAAGGAAGAAATTTTTTTATGTTGGGGGTAGTGAAGCACTGGCACAGGTTGCCCAGAGAAATTGCGGATGCCTCATCCCTGGAAAAGCTCAAGGTCAGGCTGGACTTTGACCAACCTGATCAAGTTGAAGATGACCCTGATTATTGCCAGGGGCTTGGGCTAGCTGACCTTTAAAAGTCCCTTCCAAAGCACCCCATTCTATGATTCTGTGATCCTCCTCCTTTTCAGTTGCTCCCTAAGGTTATGCACAGCTCAGAGGCAGTGCTGGTGCCTTCTGGCATCCATCCTTCAATGCAATACTCAGTGCTGAGTCATTTGGAGCAATCTGGAGAAGCCATCAAATCTTCAGAATGACACACGGATCATGCTGAAGTTGACACCAGCTCTTACTGATTTCCATAAGGTGACCTTCCACTTTCTGAAATAGCTGGGTCCCTTCACACTAAGTTAAAAGTTATTTTTTATTTGAATAAAATGCATGCTTGTGACTAGGGCTGCTAAAATGGATAGGTTTTGTTGTCTTCTTTGGGGGTGGGGATGATAACTACTTTTGTCTCTGAAAAGGTGAAGCTTCCTTTTAAGTGATTTCTCAAGTTCAATGCAAAGTGTTATGTTTCTCAGGAAGGAAGGAATGGATACATGAAGGGAGGGTAAGGTATTTCCTTGCAACTGAGATTTAATTGGATTTAAACATCCTTTTTATGGATGTTTGTGTTACTGATAGAGAGTGACAAAAAGAGAGAGTGCAGGAGGAATGACATGAGGGTGGTTGTCTGTCTCAGCTCAATTAATTTTCTTGTATCTGATTCTCTGAATTTGGTCCCTTTGGCTAGATCAGTAACATCTTTGCTGGTTAGTCTGTGTTAACTTTGCCTTCCTTTCTTTTCCCTTACCCTGCCCTACTCTTCTCCCTCTATTTCTACCCCAGCACAAGGAATCTGATAGGTTTATCCTTAGGAACAGCAGATGATTCATTCAGAGAAGTAAAATAATGGGAAGGGGGAAAAAAATCTATCTTTTCCATAAGTAGCCTGTAGACAAAGAGATGTCTCTGGTTAAGGAGCTGTGAAATAAGAAGCAGTCTCCTATTGCATATTTCCTTCTTAGATGGAGATGTTAAGACTTTGCATTTCCTTACAAGAGGGTAGATTCCACCAAAGATACTTAAATGCTTCTCTTCCAGATTGAATAATTTAATCTAGTTGAAATAATTTACTACAAAGTATTACATTTTGACTAGTTGTTTGAGTCACAGAGGATAATCTCTTTACATTACAGATGTTGACTAAACGCTGCCAGTGCAGTCATGTTCCTGGTTTGGCAGTCTATCAGGGAACCAGGGGCAGGACACATCTGTGGAGCTGGAAGCAGTGCACAGTGGCAGGACGGTCTGTTTATAAGAGATTTTTTGCCCTTAGTGTAAAACTAGGCTCTGTAAAAAGTTAAGGACGTTCCTAAGGGTCCTTTGAGAGATTTTTTTATTGGAAATAGGGAGATACTATCCTTTTACTAGTTTCTGCTTATGTAGAGGAAAAAAATTGGCCAAATGTTTTAAAAACCTTCTGTGCTTTGCCCATGTCAGTTTAAGCTGGATATGCCAGCTGTTTACTTTCATGAGTTAATGAGTATTCTTAAGCTTTCCTCATTTGTTTAAGAGCATCAGCATTAGAGGACAAAGGGATGTCAGTACTGGGAAATCAAAATGCTGCGTCAGTTTCTCCATTATATTAGAGCTTTCGTTACATGTCATGTGGCAAAATCTCAGATCATTTGACAAAGTGTCCTGAAGAGAGAATCTATTTCTTGAAATTAATTTCAGTGACAGAGATGAGATGGCCTTGTTATAAACCAGGGCTCTCTATTCTCAGATTCATACATTTAGCTCTAAGAGGACATGGCTGCCAGAATTGCTCTGATCCAGAAAATCAAAACTTGAAGCCACACAAAGGCTGCAGCATGTTTCTTTGTGGCCATTAAGCCAAATACACACTTCAATTTACTTTTTAAGGACAACTTTCCTCTCTCATTCCAGCTGGTAAATTGCACAAAACTCCCCTAAAAACATACCAAATCAAGCATAGCTCTGCAGTTACAACCTCTGCTTGCCAGCTGAGGATGCAGGGAATACACTAACATCTCTGAGTGCTCTCCCTCCTACCAGCAATTTTACATTTAAAAGGAGTCTGTACTGGCTTTGATGGTGTCACTGACAGGACCCCTTGAGTACAATCCACATCTATTTCAAATCACTTGGGAAAACACTGGGAAGGTGGAAAGGCATACTTAACAGAATAGCTGCTCAAGGCATGTGAAGTAATGTAGGACAAAGAGCTATAAAGAATTTTCTGGTCACCTTTCAAATATCTAGGCAACCCCTGACTTCTCATACACCCCTCTCTGGCTTTGTTTTCTGGCAGGAATTTATGTTCTTCTCTGTTAAAAGAAGATTTCAAGAGAAAGCAACACTTAATAAACTGAAGCTTCTCCCTCAGGAGGCTGCAATAACTTCTGATTCTTTTTCTTCCAAAGAACCCGCAAGCTCTTCCAGGAAAACAGTCAGTGGATGCACTGGTGAAGGATGTTTATGCCTCCTCCTTTGCCACCTTCACCATGGCAGATCCTCACCACTTGTACCCTGGTTTGTCTGGTTACATTTACGCTTCTTCCATAAAGAATTACCATGGGTATTATGGGCAGCATCCAGTTCTGACTTTTTGAGGGCTGGTGCATGAATTGTAGATAGCAATGGATGGATCACATCATCTGTCCATGAAATTCATGTCACAAAATACTTGGACCTTTCAGGTCACTTCCAGTGGGCAGGAACCTTTAAATTTATTACTGCCAATACAGAAAGAAAAGCAGAAATGGCCCTAGATAAAGTTGTTATTTCTACACCAAGTCCTGCAGAAGATGTTTATGTAGTTATGCGCCAGGGCTGGAAACCTCGTGGGTGTTAAGGTCAAAAGAATACCAAAACAGAGTATGTTTCACGTGTGGTCTTCATTTGGTGTGTGTGTGTATATGTACATATGTATATAAGTAAATACCAAATAAAAATACATATAAAAATTAAAAGTACATCAGGAATAACTGACTGCCCACAGAGTAACTGCTCAGAAGGTCAGGACGAGGGTCATATTTTTTTCTGCTTGATGACGGAGGAGAGGGGAGAAGCAACTGAGCACAGATGCACCTTGTTTGCAAGAGCCCTGTAAAGGCTGGGCACCACCTGTGCTCGCAGAGAGCAGCAAAAGTGCTCTTGCAGTGCCTAACATTCAGACTGACGGCACTTCCAGTGTGACTCCATTTTGCGGGATGCAGAGGATAAGGGAGCTGAATCACAGCACTATTCACGCTGGCAACGTTACCAGCTGTGCTCTGGGGCGACTCACTTGGAATACATGAGCCCTTTGTTCCATCTCTTTGTTTTTCCAAGTGCTCTGACTGCCCTTGTGAGGGAGGGGTACTTGACAACACAACTTTATCTCACAAATAGGGTCAAAATAAGTGAAATCAGAGAAGGCTTTTGTATTCAGGTGCAGTGACGTAAAGCATATAAGGAACAGAGAAGGAAAAGTAAATCCAGATCCTCATAGTGTCTTAGAGCCTTTGACCCTATGGGGTGGACAGGGGAAGTACATGTATTGACCAAATTGGGATCTGTTGTGCAGCAGAATGTGGACATCAAATGCAAAGCAGAAGAACTGTACTGTGACATGGCCTGGATGCAGGACTTGAAGAAATACTAAGAAAGTTTGCAAATGACACTAAACTGGGAGGAACTCCTTCAAGGGCAGAGAGGCCCTGCAGAGAGATCTTGAAAAATTAGAGAGATGGGCAATCACCAACTGTATGAATTTTAACAAGGTCAAGTGTTGGATTCTGCACCTGGGATGGGGCAATCCTGGATGGGTGGACAGACTGGGGAATGAGATGCTGGAAAGCAGTGCTACAGAAAAGTACCTGGGGGACCTGGTCCATGGCAAGCTGACCATGAGCCAGCAGTGCCCTGGCAGCCAGGAGGGCCAGCCCTGTCCTGGGGTGCATCAGGCACAGCATCACCAGCCAGGCAAGGGAGGGGATTGTCCTGCTCTGCTCTGAGCTGGGGCAGCATCACCTCCAGTGCTGGGGGCAGTTTTGGGTGCCACAATATAAAAAAGACATTAAGCTATTAGAGAGTGTCCAAAGGAGGGCAGAAAAGATGGTGAAGGGCCTGGAGGGAAAGCTGTATGAGGAGCAGCTGAGGTCACTTGGTCTGTTCAGCCTGGAGGAGACTGAGGGGAGACCTCACTGCAGTCACAGCTTCCTCATGAGGGGAAGAAGAGAGGCAGACACTGATCTCTGCTCTGTGGTGACCAGTGACAGGACCCAAGGGAATGGCTGAAGTTGTGTCAGGGGAGGTTTAGGTTGGATGTTAGAAAAATATTCTTCACCCAGAGGTGGCTGGGCACTGGAACAGGCTCCCAAGGGAAGTAGTAGCAACACCAAGCCTGAAGGAGTTCAAGCACTCTTTGGACAACACTCTCAGGCACATGGTGTGACTCTTGGGCTGTCCTGTGCAGGGCCAGTAGTTGGACTTGATGATCCTGGTAGGTCCCTTCCAAATCAGCACATTCTGTGATTCTATGCTATGACATATTACAGGAGAAAGTCCCTGTAAGAAATGTCACCAAAATTCTTTTCTCCTCAAATGTTAATTTGTAGAATGTTTAGAGGAGGTAAAACTGGAGTGTTATTGAGAACAGAGGCTTTGGCCCTAAGACCTCAAGGATAGCTCACCTTAGCAATCATGAAACACTTGCACTGTGACACAACTTCAATTGGAGTAGCTTGCTTTCTGTAATTTAAATATCTTTCTTACAGAAGATCCCCTCTTTAAGCTCCAGGCCTGCTTTCCATGACTTCTACTGAGGGAAGTATTTTTCAATCTTGCATTGCAGGAAAACAGGCAACATGACAAACCTGTTATGCTTAAAGTAATGCTTAAAGTTCTTCAGGGAAAGCAGAATTAAAAGTTCTCATAAGACACCCATTTACATGGAAAATATTTGTAACAGTGGAGTCGTTACTGGTGTAGGTATGCAAGAGTTTTAGTGTTGAATTAGTAACACCTTCAGCAGGTGTTTGTACAACTTCATACTCCAACATCCATGTAGTGAAGTTAGAGCATAGGGTGCTAGGAAAGGGATACTTTATACTTTCTGGAGGACAGCAGCTCTATGAATCAGGCATTTTTTTTGGCTATAAATTTTCTCTTCCCAATATCTCTGAAGAGCAGAATTTTATAATACATATAACAGAATCACAGAAACATTTCATTTGGAAAAGACCTATGGAGATCTCTAGTCAAAATGCCTGCTTCAAGCATGGATCAGGTTACTGAGGGCATTATGCAGCTGAGTCCCAAAAACATCCCACAGTGGAGATTCCATTGTTTCTGGGCAACCTACTCTAGTGCTTGCCTGCTTGCATGGTTGGAAAACATCCTTCCCTTCATCCAGCTGAGACCTTGCTTCCTGCAATTTGCATCTACTACTTCTTGCTCTTTGTTCACTTCTGAGAAGTGGCTCCATGCATCTTGTCTGTAATCCCTTCCTAGGTAGAGCAAGACTGCTGTCAGGCCCCTCTCAGCCTTCTCTTCCCAGTCTAAGCAGAAGCTGCTTCCTCAGCCTCTTCCTGCACTTCACAGGCTCCAGACCCTGAACCCTCTTGGTGTCCCTACAGTTTGTCAAAATGTGCATGTTCTGGGGGGCCAAAACTGGACATAGTGGTCTGGATGTCAACTCACAAGTGAGGAAAAGAATCACAATCCCTGACCAGGTGGCAGTGCCTTTGCCAGTGCAGCTCAGTGTGTGGCTTGTCTTCCTTGAGACCTTGAGACAGGGGTGCAGTGCTGATCCCTTGTAACTCCTGTCTTCCCAGGACTCCAAGTTCTTTCCTGCAGTGCTGCCAGACAGCCCCAGCCTGTCCTGGTCAGTTGGGTGGCTCCATTTGAATACAGGGTCTAATGCCTGTCACAGTCAAACTTCATTAAGTTCCTGTTGGCCCATTCCTTCACCTTCTCCAGGTCCTTCTGAATGTGAGCCCTGACTTCCAGGATATCAATCACTCTTCCCAGTTTGCTGAGATTATCATAAGTTCTATTAATGCATTGCAAAAGTATATTTATATAATAATCAAATAATTAAAACCTCATCCAGTATAAGGCATTACCTGTGTTGTATTGTTACCATGCATTTTCAGAACTAAATGATCCTGGCATAAATGGTTATGGCATAAAAGCTAAATTTCTTGTAAGGATGGTCTGTTTTCATTCCCAAGACACATGCTAATCCAAGTCAGCATGGATTTTGTGCTGAAATTGAAGTCCTGGTTTTGTTGAGGAATATTTAGTAAAAGTCTGCAGATCTTGCTAATGCAAATAGCAAGTGAAGTATGCTTCTAAATCACCCAGGCAACTAGAATTGGTTCAGTTACATTTCACTGATTTTTGCCAAGAGGACCTGCAACATGCTTCACATATTTCTGTTAATGAACCACAATTAATTTAAAACACAGGAGGTCACTGAATAAGAAAATACAAGAATATTTGACAGCGAAAGATAATGAATGCTATGTGTGGTGGCAAACACTGAGTATAAAATGCAAAGTTTTCAGAATGCAAGGAGTTATCTCTGAATTCCCATTTGGTGAAGCACAACTGCAATGAATATTTATTGCCACCTTATTTAGCAGCATGAACAAAAGGAACTGCTATAAATAAACAAACGCTATGACAGTTCCACTGCTGTTAGCTTGATATTCTAGTCTGTAGTCAGTCAAACTGAAAGACAAAGCAATCAGCGAAAAGACTGAAGTCAAACATCCAAATTACAGAGGTTCTATTCTATTTTTGTGTTACCACTGATTTGTCCCTGACTTTTGTGAGGAAGCTGCTGGTGAAATTTGACAGGCGTCAGCATGGCATTTGCGTGCTTCCAGATTGGAACAAAGGCTTTTAATGTAAATTTACACGACTTGCTTAATGTTTCCTTAGCATATGAGTAAAACTTTGAAGGGGCTAAAATTTACAAAGCAGAGCAATGTACAGTTAAGAGGATGCAATTAAGTAGTCAGCAATGTGGGACACACACATGCAGAGGAAGGCTGTCTTTTTAACATCTTGCAGTGTCCTACTGGTGACTCTCCCTCAGTACCTCACCTCCACCCTTTGATGTAAGGACGAAACCACATCTACAGTGCAACTGTTCTGATAATAGCAGGTGACTCACTTCCAACCTATTTGTGCTCAGACCTAGTTTGACAGCCACTTTATTCTTCAGAGCCAGCAAAGCAAAACTTTAACTGTGTCGCTAGCTCACACGAAAACCCACAGTGTGTATTTAGTAACCCATCTGCTCTGCAAGCAGGAACTTGGGTCAGAGGTGTACTGAGCCCTTCAATTCAATCCAAGTAATATGCATGTTTGTGAAATGTTTGCAAGGTCAGTATTTGACAAGGCAGGATGCACATTGCCTAGGTAAGCTCAGAGGCTTGCTGCCCCCCTCATCCCATGGCTGGCACTTTGTAGGGCAGTGCATGGTCTCAGTGCATGTGCACAGCCCTCTCTGTCTCTCTTGTTCACTTAGGCCAGAGCTACATCTGCCCCTCAGGAATGCACTGGGAAGGCTGGAGGAGATAATATTCAGGAGTTTTACTTCAACATTGCTACTAATTGTCATCTTTTGAAATGCGTTGGTGCTTGTCAAGGAGGAAAAACATAACTGGGAAATTATATTGTGCCAGTAGGCTGGCCTACTTAATTCTATTGTATAGATCATAGCACAGTTTCAGAGGAACTCCTTTGCCAGAAGTTACTTCCTGCGTGGAAGAGACAAACTTTTCACACTGACTCTATGCAAATGCCTCCCCATGATTTCAGCTAAACTTTGGGATGCCTATACATGCATCACATCTGCCTACGTGACACTGACAAGTAAATCCTCAGTGTGTCTGCCAAGATCCACACCCAGGCATTCAGCTGGAAGTCAGTTATCCTCTAAAAACTTCTGCAAGAAAAAGTGTGTTCACCTCACTGGAGTCATGTAAATTACCACGCTGATCATACTGCCAGTGAGGCTTCATGTGGGTGCCTGAAAATCTTGAAAGAAAAAGAAATTAAAAAGTGGAGAACAAAACCCATTTAAATTAATGATTTAAATCCCAAATCCAGTTAACTCTGCACTACTTTTCTCTGTACAGTCAACCTATCAAGAAGCTATTTTTCTCTACTGCAAGTTCCTGTGGAATGGAAAGTGTGTGCACATCAGAGCACTGGCCATCACAGCCATCATTGATTGGCAGTTGTGACTCTCGGTGTCTTTCTAAATGAGTTTTCTAAAAGTGTATATATATATATATATATATATCTGTTGTATTGTCATATCACGTGTATTTGTCATACTAGAAAGGCTTTGTTCCTTTGATCCTGAACAACAACCCTACTGTTCACTAAAGAAGCTTCATTTTAGGATCTTATGCACTGCTTTCAACAAGGATAATGAAATGAGTCTCTTTTTTTAACGTAACATGGCGTCATAGCACCAAATAAACAGACCATATCTATGATCTTTCTCTGGGCTCAGGACTGAAGCTTAGGCTGGAATGAAGGAGATACTTCATGTTTGGGACAGAAAACAACATAAGTTCAAGAGGTCTTTGATTGCTAAGGTTTTGATTGTTGAATTTTTAGGACCAATTTCTAATGACACAGAAATACATTCCCATATAAACCACCAATTCTGTTCTTTGAGGAAATTTTTCAGCATTTAGGTATCCAGGGACAGCTTGCTTTCTTTTTCATCAGCTTGCTTTTCTCAATGCCTGTATTCACTCAAATAGCTTTTTCAGACTCAAAGAAGATCCTCCGAAAGGATATATTCTAAAGAAGCCAGGAAGTAACTTCCCAATACAGCTTCACACCTCCCAAGATGATAGTTTCAAATTAATCATCTGTTCTGGGGACAGCAGATGGAAAATAATGTTCCTGATAAAATAGGTCTAATGAGAGCTGAAGGACCTGTGCTGACTGCTAATTTTACAAGAAATCCTAAGATTTTTGATTGGATAAATGGGGAATATTGAGGTTTGCTGTCTGCAAAAGAAATCCTCTCACTTCGCTGATTTTGAGGAACTTTGACCAAGCAGATGACTGTCCAATCTGTTTTCATTTTGGCCTCCTGGAATTTAGAATCTGGGAATGACACTTGGGTTTATTTCTCAGTCACAGAAGAGACGTGATGGCCTGATTTGAGTTCCACAACACAGCTCCAAGCCCTAACATCCTTCTTCTCAACTGCCAGAAGGAAAGAACATGGAAGAAGCTCTCACTTTCTGGGATACAAACAAAAAGGACATTATTGCATTTTAGGTACCTAGAGCAGCTCTGCAACAAGTTCCTGCAGTATGTCCTACCTAAACTGATGTTGTGCTGCCTCCCTCTTTCTATACCCTTCCATTATCAGTCTTTTATTTTTTGTCCTGTGCTTTACTTGCCCAGTTACATTTTCTCCAGACCATACTTTCTCTCTCTCTCTCTGTTCTTAGGTCTTCCTCTTTTCCTTCCCCTCATACATCTTTCCTGATTTCTCCTTCACGTTTCTTTTAGGCTTGTCTGTTGCAGAGAAAGTAGAACCTGTCTAGCATACAGCTAGACAAAAACCATGAATTAATTTTCCCTAAAATATATAAACTCTCTTTATAGATCTCTTAATTAACCACTCTCCTAGCCATCTTCCTCCCTCCCTTCCTGCTCAGAAGCACAAAGCTTCTGTGCTCCCTGCTGTCCCCTTTTTCCTGCATGCCCCCAGCACAGGCTGCTCCTGCCATAAGCCATCGTCTCTTCAATAGCAGCAGTATTATTTTTGGTGCAGCAGGAACTTCATCCTGCCCTAGTTCATGCAGTGTACTTTGCCTTCTTTCCTCCTCACAGGAGTTGTTGCTGCAGCTTATCATCACACGCACTCTGCTCCCCTTCTGCTACAGCTTCAAAGCACTCCAGATTTTTTGATTTGCTTCTCCTACTGCTCCAAGACACTGAGTGATGCATAGAACCTCCTACAGCCAGAAAGTAACTGTGATTTTTAGCAATGATGTTTGCTCTAACTATTTAAAGCACACTTAAGAAGACACATAATAAGTAGGTTTGAGGGAAGTGGTAGCAATCCACCCACTACGTTCCTTTTAGCTAACCCTTTAATTAAATATTAAAGATATGGATCTCAGGAAGATTTAAAATAACCCACTGACAGAAAAAAAGAGACAGGTTAAAAAACAGCAGAAAATTAAATAATCCCCCCCAAAGACTTACCACACCTTCATGCTGTTTTTAACATAATTTTACTGTGCTGATGAGGGAAGAGCTTTTCTGAAGGGAAATAACAAACCTTATGCTTTCCAGTGCTAGATCACTCTCAATGTTCTCAAGGAGTCCTGCTAGGGATTACAAATTATTTGATGCTTAACTAAATATACCAGTTTCCTCTTCCATAAGGGAGAGCAAAGAGTTTATAAAAATTGAGGAAGTGAATTACTTGAAATGTTATTCCTCACTCAAAAGACACACTCTGCTGCTGGATGTACAGAACTGATATGCAGTTTGAGGGGGAAAGTACATATATATGCTGCTTTATAGCCTTGTCTCCAAGTATAAAGCAGAGTGAGATAAATTTCAGCAAGATCTGGGCAGATTTGTGGTACAAAGCATCTCTCTTTGTAACTGAGTTAAGGCACACCATTAAATGATCAGAGGAGAAAGAGAAGTGACTACTGATGGAGATCAGAAGTGCAAGAAACCAGGTATGCCCACAAAACCGAGTGGCTCTGACCTGCATATTCCTTTTGGTGAAGACTTTGATTATTTTTCTCTGTATCTAGCTGACAAAGCTCGACAGCCTCACTGAGCAGTGTTTTTGCACCAGTACTGCAAGAATACCTGCTCTGCTGCTTCTTCACTTGTGTTTGAACTCCATTGTACTGCTTTTGCTCTTCTATGCTGCATGTAGTTTTAAATCAATCTCCAGACCCCCAAGCTCTCTGTATAGTCTCCAATGTTGCTGTAATACAAACAGAAACTGGTCAACCATTTCGATTTGTTCTCATGTTAGCCATATAATGGAAAGTGCTTCCAAACACACACTGCTTTCCCCCTCCAAATCAGTCTTACAATCGATATTGTCCTACTTTCAATTAAAATACCACCACCACAGACTCATCTACACGGTGCTTAGAATCTCACAACAGAAAACCCATTACTTTGAATACAAAAGCTGGCCAAAATGACTGAATTCCTGAGGCAACAGAAACGATACTGGTGATTTTATTCAGCACGTGTCCAATACGATTTTCCATTCGGAATCCACATTTTTTAATGCTTTTCTATACCATTCTTAACATTACCTTCAGCTTTTATGGAGTCCCTTAGAAAGTTGTTTTTTTCAATTTGTTTACCAGAAAACTTAAATTTTAATGATTAAATAATAGGACATTTATATACATCAGTGGGTTTTCTCAGATACTGGGCTCTAAGTACATACAATGTCTATTGAGTGAAAATAAAAAAGAAAAATTCCAGTCATGCAAATCATCTTACAAACCATGTTCCATTTGACTTGAAAATTTTTACTCTTTTTACTGGCATGTCATTTCAAAATTAAACAGATAAAATTTTAAGGTTGCTTTGTCCATTCCCACTCATTTGTTTTGCTGTTTTGAAGAACTGACAGGCCACATGCTACTGCAGAAGGTACCGGCAGGGTAATTAATCATTGTTCTGCTACCACCAACCAACCCCTCTGAGCCCTGGTGTGGATGTGTTTTAAAAAGCCACCTAACCTTCAGCTAACTGCACTGGTTTATTTCTGAACAGCACATCACAATATCAGCACAGAGAGCACATTGTAACCGGTTGGGTGATTCCACTTAATCATTTTTCAACACTAGGACCTTTCAGCATTTTAATTCTGGTTTCATTTATGAATTAAAGGTCATATATAGAGCACAAATGAGGTCTAAATTTAGTCACAGCAGACCACAGTTCCACATAAAGACAAATCTTCAAGTTATGTTGACCTGCTAGGAGACAAAGATAAACAGCACAGCAAACATGTACCTGCAATGCACTGCTTCCCTATTAAATATTAACTGTTTCATTTACATTTAAATGAACTGAGCAGTAATGGATAGACTTTCCAGTACTGCTGTTTGGTGCTGCTGTCATGGAAAGAAGCTGAAGACAATGTGGGCTGTATGGGGGCAAATGACGCAATCTCAGCATCCGCTCAAGTGACTTCAATGATGACCATTCTCCAGTCTTGAAATATAATCCTACACAGCATTTTCTTCCCTCTCCCTCTGTAAACACATCTGTTCATAAATAACTTAGATGTCTCCTTGACATTCATGGTATGTAACTGAAGCTGAAGTAGAAAAGGATGGGCGGTGTACAGCACTGAGGAGATGTCACAGTACTTTTGTTCAGCATTTTTGTCAAGTGAAGGTTGCTAACATCAGCCATCAGAGACGGGTGGGGTGACCCACCCATATTTTTCATGGGTCTTCACCAAACTCTTAAATGTTGCTTCAGCTTCCTTTCGACTGAATGACTTTTTTGATTTGCCAGCTTTTCTGCAGATACGGCCCTGCGCCAAACACAAAAAGAAAACCTTCATTAAAGATGTGAACACACATCTGAAAATAACAGATTTAATTTAACTTTTCAACTCATCAGCATGAGAGGCATTCACTTACGGGTTCCAGCAAGCATAGTTCCCCAACTTGAGCAGACAAATGCATTATTAGAGATGATTTAAAATGATATTCAGTGAACGGGCAAAAAGGAAAAAAAAAAAAAAAAAGAAAAAGAAAAAGAAAAAAAAAAAAGAAAGAAAAAAAAGAGGCATCTGCCGGGCTGCTCCTTCCCTCCTGCCCCTCCTGCCCAGCCGGGGGCAGCCCTGGGAGACAGTGACTGCCCAGGCATGGCTGCTCTCAGGGCTGCCTGTGCCTCACCCCCTGCTGCCACCACGCAGGGACACCAAAAAGACATCCATCCTATGGAACACTCCATCATTCTTCCTGCAGCCTACCAGTGAGAAATGAACAGCTCTGCCCTTCCAAAAAGAAGTGCCTTAAACCAACTTGCTTCCATCTTAAATCGGAAGTTCTAATTTGTTTATTACCCCTTCATACCAAGTTTGATATTGAATGAAAATATACCCATTTGCATATACTGCATTTTTATTACTCTGCTATTAGATATTACCTCTAGCTGCATAGCTGTATGAAAATTCAAATCCTTGTTTGGCAAAAGAGACTTTTACTGAGTTATCAATAGCTTACCTTATTTTTAACTTTGGTCTGTGTCAATTACCAACCAACAGAGACAAAAGAAAGAATTATAGCTGCAGATTAATATCACTCTACAACAGTGCATACCTTTAAACAAAATAATTAAAATAAAATAAATACCTTTAAAGTGTTTATGCCTACTGAATTTGTTACAAAATAGAAGTTTATTAAAGTCACTAGTCAAGTAATTTTAGTAATTGTTTGATAGATTGCACTGAAGGCCTTTTTGACAATAAGTTGTATTTGATGAATGAATACCATATTAAAGTGTTACAATTATTAAGAACCAAGTTAGTATGCTCTCATTTTTTTCTGTTCTTTAGCTCAAAAATCATCTTTTGCTGTCAATTTGGAATTTAAACCAAAAATTGGCATTTGCAATAGCATGCAACAAATACTGAGAAAATAGTCAGGTATATGGAGGAAAGAAAAGGGAAAAATGGGAAAAAAGAAAACAAAATCTATCCTCAGAGTATCAAATTTACTTTTATAGACTAAAATGAGTAAGATTAGTCTGCAGTGTCTACAAATAATTTCCTTCTAGAAAGCTGTCACAATATTGCAGAGGCTCTTTTGCATTCAGCACTGCTCCTGTTACAGCAAAACTATGGACATATGAAAGAAAAAAGCTGTTTCCTACTCCCGTTTTAACGGTAATTTTTCGGTGCAGTTTGAGTTGTCTCTCAGAGCCCAACTTAACCAAAGATTACGAACATCCTCCAATTCCCACCTCGACTTATTCACAGTCAATTTATACCCGTTTGTTTTTCCCAAAACAGCTGTTTTACCTGTCGATGCTTTTCCTCACCTTTCTCCCTAGCTGCCATTTACAGACTAGAAATCTACTTCCTCTTTAAACTCCCTTGATAGACCAAACAGCAAGACACCTGCTACAACTCCACACAAATTTGGCAATTAATATGTCCCAAATACGGACGATCTGAATGGTTCTCAATTGAGTCCTGATCATAAATTTTCTTAGAAATTCCTCATTTTTAGTTGTGACAGATGGAATAATTAAATAAAGCTGGGTAACATATTTTTAAAATCTTATTGAATAATCATACGTAATTATATAATATAGAATTATCAATCATAATTATTCTGCATGAGTATTATTGTTGTCACAAAACATTTTGCATTTTCTTCCTAATCTGAGGTTTCGTTGGAAGCACACTTAGAGAAACAAAGGAAAAGATAAAGCAAAGTGCAACAGAAGATTAAATCAGCACAGAAAATGCTGTCCTCAAAATCTCAGGGATGAAATACTCTTGAAAGTAAATATAAACTTACTCTGCTGCTTAATTTCTGGATTAGATCCATTTGCCATCTCCTGTGTTTTGCACATTATTTTTTATCCTTTAAGGCTTTGGTACCTTCCTGAATTATATGCATAGCACCTAGGACAGTATGATTCACATCTTCCCCAGCTTTTACGAAGCATTAATACTAAGTTGTACCTAGAAATAGGATCTTTGCATTGTGAACAGCTCACGTTTGATGTTGACTATGTGAAGCTTTCAAAGCAGGAACATAAGAATTCTCTGTGTCGTAATGATGTGGTAAACATCATTACATCATGTAAAATTTACTGGAGCCGTATCGGATGAAAGGAGCATTAATTCATGACTTTATTCTGAAACCTTTCTGTTGTTAATGCAACAGATCATTAAATCTACCTCCACTCTTGTCCCATATGCAGGTTGTATGTGAACAGCTCCATCAAAGACCAGCTAATTCTACCCTGCTGCAGTCCACGTATTTCTATGCTTATACAGAAACTATGGGTGGCATGGTCAGCACTGTCGCTTATTAACCAATATCCTGTCAGCTGTTTATAATTTGGATAAAATTTAACCTCCTAGACTGAAAGTTTCCCTACTTGGTGCCTCAAGTAAAGCTGGGATAAAAAGAAAGGAGGCTGGAATTTCAGCTGACCAACTTCAGATGTTTTCAAATCTATTCTTGGATGGTATCTACTGTCTAACTGATTTTTTTGCCATTCCCAGAAAATTTTTCCCCAGTTTGAGTAAAAAAATGTCATTTTGGATGCAATTATACAGGAAAATGTCAAATTTTTTACTAGGCACTGCTACCAGCCCTGACTACAGCTTATTTTCATCCTGCTACTTAAACATGCAGAGCCTGTGAGCTGCTGCATTCTGTAAACATGGTAGTGATGGTAAATACAGTATGTAAATATGTGCTGTCCACAGCTCTGTTGGGCACAGCTGCATTTTGACCAATCCCCAAACCACATGTGTCACTACTGCTAGGATAAGGAATACAGATTATTTGCACGGCTGATGTTTTGATGTGTCCAGCACCACATCAAGGGAAGATATCAAACCGGCATCTGAACAAGATCAAAACATTCCACAAGAGGTTAAAAACAACAGCAAAAACCCAAGAAAGCCTTTCATAAAGACATCACTGTCAACTTCAGCTCTGAGAAGTCGCACCAGGAGCTTATTTAAATACTTGCAATACTTTCAGACACTTGCAGAGCGCCTTTCATAAAGGGATAACTGAAAACCTAATTAAAGAGTTGGAGAGAACGTTTCAGATTTTGCCATCTGCTGTGACTTCATGTACTTATCAAGATATAATTTTAACAAGCTAGAAACATATGAAAGGTGAAAGCAATGCCACAGCACCCAACTGGTTTTTATGCAGCCGTGCTGGAGCGCAGGGGGACGTGTGCTGTGCTCAGCCTCCTCCCTCGCTCATGCTCCTGCTGCAGCCAGCCTGCGTGGCACAGCGAGCAATCCCATGCCACTCATCCAGGCTTTGCCCAAACTAATGAGCTTGCACAAACAGCTGATAAGCATCCAGTCTGTAGCCCTGATAAAATGGTGGGCAGAAAACCTCCTGGAACATGATCTGCTGCGGGCAGCCTCCTCAGGACCCCGGCCGTACCGAGGGACCAACCACTCCCTCCTGCCATGTTCAGCAAAAGACCCAAGGTGAATCTCACATATGATTTGTCCCCCTGTCCTGGTTTCAGTTGCAAAAGAGTTCATTTTCTTTCCAGTAGAAGTGGTGGTTTTGATTTAGCATGAGAATAATGTTGATAACACCCTGATGTTTTAGCTGACGCTGAGCAATGCTCACACTAAGCCAAGGACTTTTCACAGTGCCTTGTGCTCTATCAGTGAGCAGGTGCACAAGAAGCCAAGAGGGAACATGGCCAGGACAGTGAGCTGAACTGGCCAAAAGGATGTTCATTGTAGACCATCATGCCCAGTATATTAACTGGGGAGCGTTGACTGGGAGGGGACAATCACTGGGAGGGGACAACCACTGTCAGTGGCTAGTGAGTAATGGTATTGTGCATCACTTGGTTTTCTTGTGTTTTTTTTTGTCTCTCTGTCTTTAATTACAATTAGGTTTTTTGTTGTTATTATTATAAATATTAGTATTATATTTTACTTAGTTTCAATAATCAAACTCCTTATCTCAACCCACAAGTTTTTACTTTTTTTTTTCTGAGTCTCCTCCCCTGCCAGTCAGGGATGAGATGAGGGAGTGATTGTGTAGTATTTGGTTGCAGCTGAGGTTAAAACATGACACATTCACATCTATGGACCTCTGTGGGCAAATCTGGGAGCTTTTCTACTTCCAAGTGATGCCACAATAGTCTCTGTGAACACATCTCCCCTTCATAATGCTCTGTGACACTGAAACACATCTTCAAAAATATTCAACTCAACAACTATTAGCTCTTTAAAATCTGTCAGTACCACTATCAGCAGTGTGCCATGTCAACTCTTCCCCAGCATCACCAGATCACAAAGTAGTCCAAAGACAGAATTAAGTCCTGTATAAAGACCAAATATGAAGCCTGAAACTCTTGAGCTCACTATGACCATATATTTACCCACAGCAAGCCTATGGTGTCATGAAAAGCAGTCTTGACATTTCTTCTGGTCCTTCCAGAGTAAGGAGAGCCTCAAGAGGATTTCTCTAGACACAGGGAGTTCCCTCTCTTCTCTCAAATAAATGATAGTAGCTCCCAGATCCAAACCCAATAATTTTAGCGCAGTATCAGGTGTGCTCCCATGTATGTCCTGTTGGCACTCCCTAGAAGGACAGGACTGCTTAACAGAGATCAGCCTTCAACAGGATTGTACAATCACCAAAAGTACTGGCTGGAAGGGACTTGTGGTGGTCTCCAAGTCCAGCTTAGACACTTGGAGCTGAACTGCCAATACAGGTCAGCTGTGGCACTGCACAGACAGGTCCTGAACCCTTCAAGGTTGTGTTCAGCCTGCTCCTGATGCCACTCCCTGGCATTATTAGGTCCCAAATTTTCAGACATTTAGTGTACACCGCCATGAGCCCTTACAGGGCTGATGTTACTGTGGAAACAATGTAAGCTCCAGTGCTGTGGATCTCTGGGGTGTCAGCAAACCTTCAGTCACATTGACATTTTACCTGGACAGCTAACAAGAAGCTGTGCACGTTTCCAGTAGTACACAGCTAAGAGACTCAAAGGCAAAAAATCCTTTATGTTGTTAGTACAGCTCTTAAGCTCTTAACACAATCTCCTCAGCCCTGTGTACTTTCATTAGTCCTGGCAATGCAAATAACTCCAGGTTGGTCTCCCAAGGGCAAATCACACAAGTCTTCTGCACATGGGGGCTAAACTTGGCCCATCATCTATGTCAGCATAAGGACACATGGATGACTACAGTTTCCTTTTCTGCCTCCATCTCTTAACAGATCTCTATAGCAGATTCTGCTGACCCAACCCTAGGTAAATGTCAAGAGATGGAAAACAAGCAGAGAGAGAGAAGAACACACAAGACTGCAGGAAGTCACTATGCCAGACATGGCATCTGTGGTGATCCCTCCATGGACAGGAAGGTGATCTACAAGGATGTGCCCATTTTCCAAGTCTGTTGTGCCAGGCTTCTCCATGGGTGACACAAAATCTATGTATTTCCTAAATATTGAAGCATGCTATGAGTTTCCAGTACGTATCATGTTCAATAATGAGGCAGTGACTAATGGCTTTGGGCCCCAACTATTCTATGAAAACATACTCAAACATTTTCTGATAAGGAATAGAGGCACTCGGTGCTTAAGCCGGAACCAGCCTTATCCTAGAATATTTAAACAAGCTTTCAGAGGAAAATATTTCCACTGGCTTTAGAGATGCACTCAAAAGCACAGTGATGCTGAAGTGAGTACTGTCATGCTCTCAGTGCAGTGATTGCAATGTGTCACAACATCGCTGTTAGAGTGCAATATACACAGTCTCTCCCCCCAATTACATGGTTTATAATTTTTTTCCTTCATGTACTGATGAGGCACAGTTAATCATGTCTCAAAAACTGCACACAATTTATATTGCACTGTATATGATTATTAGCTATCACTAAAATAAAGTGGTATAGAAAGTGATACAGACAAATACTCATTATGTTGCAGCATAAGTGAATTAAAACAACCAGGTTTACCTGCAAATGTGTAATTTCCAAAGCAGTACTTCCATGTCTTTTTTGGTCTCCTTTTAAAGAATAATCCATAAAAGAAGTGAAAACATATAGCAAGTTCTGGCTTTAAAGCATCCTATAAATTGTATCTTCTGGGAGCATAACTGTTCTTTGTCCAGGAAAAAGAAATCTGAGTTGCAGCTGAGTAATTATTTATGCTCATTTGTCTGTGCCAGTAGCCTGGTGCCAGTAGCTCTTAATCGATACAAATGCTGACAGCCCCAATCTCTGTCTGACAGCTAGAGAGCACTGTGCTGCTCTTCCTCACCTTTTCCCAAGCCAGAACCAAGCTGGCAGCGTGATTTCGGCACATAAGAGGGTTAAGAAACTCCCCCCCTGCATTTTATGGCTGGGACAAACTCTGTGCTGGCAAAACAATAAGAAAATTTGAGTGGCTGGCTACATTACCGGTGACTCAAGCATCTCCAGGGCTGATGGTATGACAACTGGCTGGGCTTCTGTCAAAAGAGACAGTCCCTGTTCCCTGCCACCAAAAGGACACCTGCTAGTCTAGGTGACAGAGGGATGTTTTCTCTGCTATGTATTCTCAGTCTTTTGCTGAGCTCCCTGGACTACCTCTCTGTGGAATCAGGCACTGGCAGAGTTCCTGAGGACCAGTCCAGGTGAGAAGCTGGGAACATGACAGCAACTCTTTGTATAAGCCCACAGACACCTGAAGCTACCCAAGTCAAACAGTCATGAGTGTGAACCCAACCCAACCATCTTTTGTGACAGGCTGTAAGGACAAAGGCACCACAACAATGCCCATCTTCACATTCCCCTAAGTTTTACAATGCTAAAACAAAAGGAAAAAAAAAACCAACCAAAAACAGTAGTAAAAAGCAGGTTGCCTGTGGGAACATCTAATCCAGTTAAACCCAAATTTAGTAAGATCAGAGTCACAAGTAGATGTGCTTTTCTTCTGCTATTTATATGAATGTGCCAATCTCTTGACTGCAGTATGTTTCATACTGATGCACATGGACATTTACTCAGAGAGACCTCACTTCTGAGTGCTTCAAGCACATATCCTCAAATGCCCTTTGGGTCATGTATAAATTTGTACTCTACATGTGGGAAAGAGCAATATAGTGAAGTTATATGACTTGCCCATGGACTGCACCTGAAGTCAGTGGCAAAACCTGGAAGCTAAACTCAGATCACCTTTGCTCAGGCTAAGTTCTCAAACTGTGAAACAACCTCCTCCCGCAAATCATTATAGAACACTTAAATGCCAGGTATATTTTAATGGAAATTTACAGAAAATTTAATATTTATAGAAATTCATAGAAAATTTGAAAAACCAATAACATCAATTTCTTCTATTCCACGATGCTTTGGTTTTTCGATGGACATGTATTATGGAAACGAGCCCTTCTTACTGCAGCTAGAGGCTTGTTACCATTTGTAGCACAAGCCTAGAAACATGAGAAATACCAAGTCATTCCACAGCTCATAAAGCCTGCCTATGACAAGCATCTGAGCTCCAGGCCATTTCATAACGCAGGCTTATGTCTTCCTTCCTCGGCTTTATTTTCACTCGTCTTTGAAAGCAGGTTTGGGATTATAACTGACTTGTAACTCTATCAAGGAGTCACTGCAGAAGTTCCATGGGTTTTGGAGAGCCTGTGCAGCAAAGGATTAAATCAATGGGGATCATCGATTTTAACAAAGAAAACGCACAAGATTATGAAGTAGATAAAAAGACATTTTCCAAGGACAAACTCTGCATGTGCAAGAGGCAGGCACGCACCGCTGAGGATGGACACGCCTGATGTATCCTTCCTCAGTGTGACTTTTAATGGGAATGGGGCAAATCAGACTGGCACCTCGATCCTTTTCAAAGAGGGATCACCTGAACATCTGAAGTGTGGTGCCCACTTACCTATTCTGTGCACACTGGTAGGGACTACAAATTCACTTTCACGCTTCTCCCTAGCTCAGGCACTTTCAATTCCCAGTGCAGTGTTCATTTCACAGCGAGCCAGGTTAGGTAACAGTATCATGCCCTTCCTGTAAAGCTGTAAAGTCCTGAGACTTCCAGGATTTACCCAGTTACTGCTGTTTCCAGATGGAGTTAAAGGCCAACATCATGTAATGCTCAGCAGCCTCCAGAAATGACCTGTGGAGTACAAATCAGACCAGACACCACACTTTCAAAAAATACGATACCCAAGAGAAACCTGCTATTCCATTTACAAGTGCGACAACTGGATCCTGTGCACCTTACAATTAAGACACATTTTGAGCCATTCAGCCAGCATAACTACCACACAGCATCTGAAGTTCTTGCTGTTTAACTGCAGAGGAATTGCACCCAGCAATCCTCCCACCACCCATCTTCCTTTGCACTGAATGCCAGCATTACCTTTTTTGGAATTTACAGGAGAAAACTGGAAACCTTGTGTGAAGGACTGAATACATCAAGGAAAAGAAGAGCCCTTCACTGACTCTTGCCAGCCCAAAGGAGCTTAGACAGGAAAAAGAAATGCAGTAAATATTATGTTACTTAACCACTGTCCCACTTTGTGAGAGCATATGCCCACAGGGGGACATGCCACAGATCATGGCTGGCAATCAGACTCCTAGGATATGAGGAGCTGAATTACTGTGGAGTTACAAATCTTCAATCTGGAAGCATCCGGTCATGCATGGAAATCTCTGGGCATTGTGTGGATGCTAGGAAAGCTGCATATTTTCAAGGCTAGCCTGTAAAAGGAAGAGTAAATCTTCCTCACAATAGAAAGTGGGTTATTTAGGTTACTCCTTCAGGACATCACCCTTCGTGACTAGGCTTTCTGCATTTGAAAAAATACAATTTTCAATGACATATCTGACAAAGCACCCCAATGCTTCATGGTTCTCTCTGCCTGAACACTCACACTGAAGAAAATGAGCACTTCTTATATAATTCAGGGAAGAAGAATCTTGCTCTTTTCAGCAAATTCAATTTTCTCACAAAATCCAAAGCCACAATTCTTTCAAATTCTTATTTGGGAGATCAGCTAAGTATTGCCAAGAAGAATAAAAGCATGTTTTAAAATTAGTAATTTGGCTCAATTTAGGCATTTTGTTTATTTGACGACTATTTTACAGTAATAAGGATCATTGAAAGTATTTTAAAATTTTCATTTTTATGCTTTGAAGGAGAAAAATGGAGATTAAATTCCCTCTGCTTTCTAAAATAATTAAACCAACCTCCTATTTCAATGAGTTGGAATCCCTGTGTCTTCATTCCTCTCAGCAGAATATATTTGCATAATAATAGTGGATGGTCAGAACACCACTATATCAGAGTACACATGAACAATTATTTTTTCCAGCTGGTTTATCAGGCCCAGCATCTCAATACACATGCTCCCACTTAAACTTCAGCTTCCAATCCTACATTTCTCAAATGAAATGAAAGAGACATCTTAGAAGGCAAATAGACCGGATTTTCCTCTGTAGACAAACAATGTTCTGTTATCTCTTTGGCCCAGCATTTATACCTTTTCATGGGAAAAAAGTCCCCTAACACAATCTTAGTCTCCTCTGTCATCTTTGTATACAAGTTGATGTTTTTTACCCATGGACCTAAAGCAACATTTCCTTCCATGAGGATAACCATCATCATTTGCCCAGGCAACTAATCAAAAGCAAAAAGTAAAACGATTCCATTTTTTAAGGCCCTAATACAATAAAATGGCTCCAAATAATTCAGAGACCACTGTGCTCCCTGTACATTTCTGCAGTCTTTGAGATTAGCTGATTTATTCATGGCTACACTCCTCAAACCCAGCATCTGGAGTATGAAAACCCATGGATCTGCAATTAATTTCTGCTACACATATTTGAAAGACCTGGAGTCTGCTGACCTCCTGGACACTGTGCAAGTCCCATCTGCTATCTGCTCACTTACACTTTTGTTTGAAAGGATGAAGAGGGAGTAATTTAGACTATGATTAACAGCTACCTTCTGTAACTGTTTGTCATAAAACAAGCCCATTTCTGCTCTTTCAATCTGGTAAAACTCAGCTGGGATATTAAAATCTTTAAAATGGAAAGATAAATCCGTTCAACAGTCATACACAGGCACACAGCATTTGAAGCAAATGAAGAGGGTTCCACTGAGGTATTTCTAATGTTACAATGTGAGGGATCCAAGTACTAGACACCAACAAATTTATTTGAATTCAGAAACTTTTCCAATACAAAATTAAAGCTTAACTATAAACTGTCTTTTTATTTTTATTTAAATCATTACATAGAAGCCCACAACAGCAAGAATATTCAGAATTAGGGATACCCTGTTCCTTTTGTAATATCTCCTGGCAAATTTTCTATGTTTCTTCTATTCTCTGCAAGAATCCTGGAAAAATTTTTATGGTCCTCCTATTCACTGGAAGAACAAGGGAGTGCTTTTCTCAAAACGAAGACCTTTTTTCATGACAATCTGCAGAGCTGACAGTTACCTGACGCCTGCCTTTGTCTGGCAGTCTGGTCCCCAGCCTCCATGGAGAGAACAAGGGACTTGTAAAAAAGGGGACAAGGCATCTACTGGTCAGCACTATCACAAGCTTACATCTAAAGCTCTCAAAAAAAGAAAAAAACCAAAACCCTGGTGCATTTCTTGGACACTGAGATATATAGCTTTGTCTTCTTTTAAATGTCCACCAAACAATTCTGTCCAGTGAGAAACAACACATCTATTAAAAGACACAAACCCTCCTCTTACTCTTGAACAAAGTCTGCTCCTTTTCCTTTGGAACCACATCATCTACCATGTTTTCAAAGGAGAGAGACAACTCCTCCCTGAAACATGGGCATTGGTCTCATCTGTGTGCATTGTCATTCAAGGGGAGTCATGATGAACCTCCTGCTGTGACACCCCTCTCCAACAACCAGTGCCCTCCCTCCCTCCTTCCAATTATTGTGACAATGACACCATTATCTGGAAGTGGAGAGCAACTGACTAATTTTTAAACCTCTCTCTGAAATAATCAATGAATCATTTTAAAGAAGGAGTAGCACTCCATGGGCCACTTCCATGGCCTGGACAGACACAGAGAGACAGACATGGGAAGCTCTGCCTAGACAGACATGTCGAACAGTTGCCTCCAGGACGATAAACAACTGGTATTTAAATCATTTCATTAGCATCACCCCACCTCCCTGGCTGGCACCCCAGCTCTGCAGCGGCTCACAGCGACTGTTTCACTGGTTCAGCAGGGCCAAGCTCTTGCCTGTGATGACAGGAGCCAGCAGCAGCTGACTGTGCAGGAAGCAAGTACAAAGTCATCCCTTTAAAAGCAAGGCTACAGTTGAGTTAAGGACAACACCAAATTGTTTAAAATAGGATTCTGGATCCCAGACAGATAAACAGTCTTCGTCCTTTGATGTACTGAGAATTCCCCTCAAGATACTGACTAGAGCTGTGTGAATAATTGATTTTCTCAGCTGAATAGCTGAAGCAACCAACCAAACAAACCCCAACTTGTTTGTTAATTAACATTTTTTCATTGAAAACTGAGGGGGAAAAAATGTTAAATTTAGGACTGTTGAATTGTTATATTCAAACAAAAGTAATTTCTCTTCCATTTTAAACATTTTTATTTACAGACAAAAAAACCCCAAAAATCCAATGCTAGATTCATGATAGGAAGCTACGATGTGCATCCCATAAGGTAGGGCATCTCTGAAGCAAGGTCACCTGAGGCATACAGTTTCTGCTTGGTGAAGTCTAGAGAAAAAGCCACCCTGTTTTAAAATCCAAGCCTGGGAGATATGCTCAGGTCTAGGAACTTAGACGCAGGTTTTGTCACTTACAAGCACAATGCTGAAAAGTAACAGAAAAGTGCTAACTCTTAATTTCTCTGTTGCACATTTTAGTCTCTGTACAGACACAATTCCTGAGTGACATCCCATGAGACGTCAGAATGACTTATCTCAATTTCTCTTCTACTCTGCCAAAAGGTCTGTGAAATCCATGAAAAAAACATCTGAGTTTGTCAAGAATCTTAACTGCCTGAAAATGTATTTTTAATGTTAATTTTATCTTCTTTTGGATCACTTTGTCAGAAAACAGAAGGTCATCCATGCTTACAGTTACGACTAGATCTACCAGCAGACCAAGAAGCGCTGTATCTCTTTGAAGAACCAGCAGAGAATGACAGTGCCACAGTTGGCTCAGCGAAATGGGACTGATGAGAAATGTCTCACGAAATGAGCCACCTTGGTTCCATCCCCTGAATCACCCCAAGGAGGAAGGTGTGCCAACGGAAAGCTCAGCCCTGCCCACCCACACTGGCGCTCGTGGCAGCCAGGCGCACTCTTGGATGCGTCACCAGCTAGAGTATTCACGGTGATTTCATGCTAAATCATGGCACTGGGAACCAGTGACATTTCTCTGGAAGGTGCCTTTGACTCACTGGTGGTGATAGGGCCCCATCTCCCCCTCAGCCCGATGGCTGCTGCCATTTGCTCAGGCAGGTTCCTTCTGAGGCGATGGAGAATGGCCCTCACCCTTACAGCCTTGCTGATCAACAGCATCTTGAATATTTCATGCTATTGCAGGTTGCAGGCTGCTTACAGAAGTTGCACAATTAACCTGGCGACAGCCACGGCTATTTGTTCAGGCTGGCTCCTTGCATACACCAAGGCTGCTCACGGCATGGCAGGAGTCACCCAAACCTGGTCACACAGCTGGGGAATGCAGCACCTCAGCCCTCGATGCTCCATTGGCTCCATTTTTATTTTTAAAAATTAACTGGCCAAAAGTAGATCACCTGTAAAATGAAACAGGGATAGGGGAGCGCCAGGCGTATTTTGAGCCCTATTATGTAATGGAGTGGGGATTACATAACGAGGGGAGTGCAATTACAGAAACGTGGCTCCCATGACACAGAGCCCAGCTACGGTGACAGGCCAGCAAACCCATCACAGGCAACATCTCTCTAACCCAGAAAATAAATGTATTGACTGTACTGCCTAATAACCTTTCCACTTGGATTGAACAATCTGAGAGGTTGACACGTGCCATGTTATATCAATTTAACCACTAAGCTACTGTCAGTAGTTTATTTCTGCCTTTTTTTTTTTTTAATCCCAGTTCTCTTTTTGTTGTAGTTGACTTTGCAAACTTCTGGAAGAATGTTATTGAAATTCTTGCTTTTTCAATGAGTTTATTAATGATGGACACATAAACATGCTTTGATAATCAAAAATTGCTAGTACTTTCTGGAAATCTCTTAAGTGGTTTAGGGAAGAAAACTGTCATATTATATAGCTGAGAATTTATTACTAATAAAACAATTCAGAGCTTCTCTTCACTAAGCCATTTTATGATCCCAGTAAATATTCATTTAACCACTTTAATATTCAACACTGCAGAAAGAGGCTGAATTGTTACAAAATGAGAGAATTTAGCATTGTCCTCCTAAATTCTTGTAAAAAATAACAAGAACTATGACGTCTCTAAAAAGAGACAGGTTAACAAACAGTGAGATGCAGAAAGAGCAGATATAGAACCTCAATGTACCTCAGGCTCCATGTTAATTAAAACTCTTTTTTTTTTTTCCTTCCTTGGTGGATGTTTTTTTATATCCCAAGGTGACCTAGGAAACTTGACCTCTTGAAATGAAGTGGACAGAAAAATACTATCTGATTAAAAAAAGAAGTAGGCCCAAATCAAATAGGTTAAAGAGAGGATAAGCCACTTACAAAAGAGCCTGTTGAAAAATCAAAATTAATATCAGTCTTAAGAAGAAACAAGCCTTTACTTCTGTGCTCAGGCAAGTAGTTCCATAGAAGCAACAGGAGTAACCTCATTTTTAAGTAAAAAAAAGCATGTTATTATCTACTCTTTTCCCACCTCCTGGCCAAGACAGAAATTTAAGAAGTTACTTAGTGTCACTTACTGAGAGACACGGAGCTGTGCATGTCCCCCGAGTTCAAGGGCATTCACGAACAGGAAAACCACCCTGTCATAGCCATGTATGCACTGCCCACTACAATATAAAGCGTAATAAAAGGCATAAAGAGCTACTGCCTACCAGCAATATTTGCCCATTTATTAAAAATGGCTTATGAAATATTCCTCTTCTACGGATATTCTGCAGGAGAAAAAGGATAAAAAAAACCAAACAAACAAACAAACAAAAAACCAGCATAAAATGCACCGATTCAGGTCAGACGAGATCCTCTGCCGGGAGAACCGATCACCTCCTTTGAAGAGGAGAGCTAGCAAGAACCGCCTGGCTGCTGCAGCTGCAGTACCTAGCCCAAATTACCTGTTCCTTTCGGGCCGGACGATTTGAAACCGGTACAAGTTTGCCAGCAGCTCGGGCAGCGACTGCCGGTGTGACCCGGCGACACATCTCAGCGCAGTGTGCTAAGCCCCAGAGCCGGGGTCGCCCCGTGTCCCCAGAGGATGCTATGCGGGACGGCACAGACAAAGACCTGGGGGCAGCAGCTCCAGCGTCGCGCCCTCCGCCAGCGGCAGCACTGCACGCAAGGGACCAGAGAGCACCGCCGACTGCTCGGTGAAGGGCAGGAGGCCCCAGTCCCAAACCCCACTGGAGCCCGGAGAGCTCCCTTTTGCTGTGGGGCGAAGAAGGTGCCCGTCAGGGGTGGCGAGCACGGTACCTTGGTGTGCCACAGGCGGCAGAGCCAAGCACAGGGACAAAAGCCGGGCGGGAGGACACGATGGATGCATGTGCTCCTCGTCCCTCCAAGCTGCCCCGCACCTCTGCCGCACCTGCCCGAGAAGGGACCCCTGTGCCAAACACGTGTGTCCGTGCCTTCGCCCCACCGGTGACACCAGGTCCCCGGGGAGACCGGGCCTGGTGGCGGACAGCCGCGGGCTGGCTGCCTTTGGGGTTCCCACCCGAACACCGCTCAGACCCGCAGCCCGAGCGGTGGATGCGTGTGCTCCTCCCCGAGCACGGAGCCCTACCTGCCCCTTGACCAGGCTGGCGGCGAACTGCCTCATGACGGCCTCCACGGTGTAGGCGCTGGACCAGCCGCGGGGGGTGAGCAGCTCCATGCAGATGGCCCCGCCGTCCAGGACGTAGCCGTTCTCCAGGCGGGGGCTAAGCACCCTCATGAAGGGCGGCGAGAAGGGGAAGTTGTCGGGGAAGGTGAGGTTGAGCAGGATGTACTCCGTGTTGGTCTCCTTCATGTCCTGCCACAGCACCGAGTCCTTGTCCACCTGGTGCAGCTTCACGTTCCAGTCGAAGAGGCTCTCGTCCACCAGCTCCACCGAGATGAAGCGGTCGCTGAGCCGCGCGATGTCCTGCAGCTCCTTCATCAGTCGCCGGGTCCGCACCTGCGTGCAGTGCTGCTGCCGGCCCGCGGGCACCAGCGCCGCCGGCCCCGACCCGCACCCGGGGCCGGAGCCGGGGCCGGGCCGCTGTGCCGCCTCCTTGCCGGCGCCGGGCTCCCTGCCCACCTCCCGCGGCTTCTCCCGGCCGACTCCCGAGCGCGCCTGCTGCGGGGGCTGCTTGGCCGGCTCCGGCGCCTTCTTGTTCTTGTGGCCCCCGGGGCTGCCCTCGCTGCTGCTGCTGCTGCAGCCGCCCCCGGGGGGGCCCTGCGGCTGCGGCTTGTTGCTGCTGTTCTTCTGGTTGCCCCTGCCGCGGAGTGAGGAGCCCTGCTGGCTGCTGCTGCGGTGGTGGTGGTGGTGCTTGGGGTCCTCCGTGTCCCGGCTGTGCAGCCGGATCAGCCCGATTTTCCGCAGCAGAGTGGCCATATTGTGCGCGGCTCTGCGATCCCTCCCGCCTCTGAGCGCCGGTGGGGCTCTAGTGCGGTTATTATCAATTTAGAGCCCGGCTCGGCGGGTTTGCTGCTGGCGGGCGGGCGGCGAAGCGCCTCTCCGCCGGTCCGGGGCGGGGAGAGGCGGCGGCGGCGGTGCCGCCGCGGTGCCGGAGGATGTGCGGCCGCCGCTCAAACGCCTCCCCTGCCTAGAGCTGCGGCGGGGAGCATTGCCGCAGCGGGGCTGCTCCCGCGGACATCACGGCCCCGCCGCCGTGGCCATGATCCCATGAAAAGGAAGGAGGAGGAGGAGGAGGAGGAAGAGCTG